>LOJH01001266.1:381-50185 GCA_001685095.1 Ellobius talpinus
GCCATTTTTACTATGTTAATTCTACCTACCCAAGAGCATGGGAGATCCTTCCATGTTCTGTTGTCTTCTTCAATTTCTTTCTTCAGTGTTTAAAGTTCTTGTCATGCAGGTCTTTTACTTGTTTGGTTAGTGTTACCCCAAGGTATTTTATGTTATTTATGACTATTGTGAAGGGTAATGTTTCTCTGATTTCTTTCTCAGCCCATTTATCATCTGTGTAAAGGAGAGCTACTCAAAAAGCCTTCAACAAAATTCAACACATCTTAACGATAAAAGTCTTGGAGAGAGCAGGGATAGAAGGGACATACCTAAACATAATAGAGGCAATATACACCAAGCCAACAGCCAACATCAAACTAAATGGAGAGAAACTCATAAGGATCCCACTGAAATCAGGAACAAGACAAGGTTGTCTACTCCATATCTATTCAATATAGTTCTTGAAGTTCTAGCTAGTATAATAAGACAACAAAAGGAGATCAAGGGGATACAAATCTGAAAAGAAGAAGTCAACTTCTCACTATTTTCAGACAATATGACAGTTTACATAAATGACCCCAGGAATTCTACCAGGGAACTCCTGCAACTCATAAATACCTTCAGTAATGTAGCAGGATACAAGATCAACTGAAATGTGGGTGTTCTAGGAGGAGTGCTGAGATCTAGTCGCACTCTTGGTCACTGGTCATTGTCCTTTTAGCTCTTGATGGCCCTTCCACTGGAGAAGCACTGCACTTTGCTTGCCTGTATTACTGGGCGTTCCTGCTGAAGACTTGCTTCGTAATGATTCTTCACCCCCGAAAGTCAAAAAGAAACAAACAAAACAGCTCACTGAAGTCGTGGTGTTCCTTTCGGAGAGCATCTTGACACCCATGATTTTATGTACAGAGGCAAGAACTTTATGGATGCATTATGATTAACTATTTTATTGGCACCTTTCTTAATTAGGCTAATTACTAAGACATGTGCAAGGCAGTGATATTTTAAAAGTGAGGAATGACTTACAGAGGGAAAATTTGGGCTAGAGAAACATGATGGCGCTGAGGGTAGCTCAGTGGTCGCATGTGTTTAGCATGTATGGAGCCTTGGGTTGGGTCTCCAGAACCAAAATAAATATAGAGATACACAAGATCCAGGTGGGGATGTATTTACACCGAATGTGTGCATGCATCCCAATATCTATTGCTAGACTTGAACAGATCAGCCTGTGCACTTCCTTCCTTAACTTTACAAAGCTTTTATTTACTAAGTCCTTGACTCCATGCGTAATGTAAAGCGGGTGAACTTTCTAGCCGTTTAAGCAAACAAGCAAAGTGATCAGGGTCATAATTCCTCATGGTAAAGCAGTGCCCAGGAGTTTGACCAGGACCCAACACAAAGCTGTGGAGGTAGTTACACAGCAGCCAATCATGGAACTTGTCTGCTGTCTCTTAGGCCCCTCTATATAACTCCTCAGTACAGAGGCAAAGGCAGTGACACAAATATAATCCAGGGAAGAGTCAGTTCTCCCGTGGCCACGGACACATTTAAAGAATGTAGACTATAGGATGGGGGTCAGCAAACTATGACCTGTTGGTTAAATACATTTTTAAAAGATTTTTTTCAATTGATTGCTAGAGGGAAAGTAAAAATACTTGTGGCATATAAAAGTTACCCAAAATTCAAATTTCAGTGGCTACAAATTCCATCAAAGTCCATCATATTTATTTTCACATGACCTAAAGCTTTTTTGGACTGTGTCAGCATGGCATATTAAAATTATACAAAATTCAAATTTCAGTGTCCATGAATTTCATCAAAGTTCATCATGCTTATTTTCATATGACCTAAAGCTTTTTGGATTGTGTCAGTGATTTAGGCCATTATGACAGAAACCATTTGTTGCATAAAGTGCAGGTCTAGATTCTCTGGTCCTCACAGACAAAGCTTCCTGCTCATTCTGATTAGTGAGAAGGGATGAGATTCAGTCCTGTCCTTCTGAGCTGACCTTTGCTTGAGACACGGAGGTAACAGGTAACATGCCAAAGGTGAAGACCCCTGACACACGTGTTAGAAAAGAAGCACTATTTCTTTCTCTATTAATGTAGCAACCCGTTTTGAAACAGGCAGCTGAGCTGTGTGTGTAGGGACACGCCTTTATGCTGGAACACAGAGAGTGTCACCGCGTGTGTTCTATGTGTGTGATAGCTGTGGGCACACACACACACGCTGAAAGAAACAAGCTGTTACACCAGCAGGATCAGTTAGCAGCACTGTCCTCTGTCTGCCAACTTCACGTCTATTTGCTCCTTTGCCAACCAGCTCTGACAGACAGGTGAGGAGCACATGCCAGAGGTTTAAGGACAATATATTTGGAAAAAGCAACTACTTGATAGTCATCGATTGGATCTTTTTCTAGGAATGGTTGTGTTTGACGTGGCTGGATTTTACTTATGGAATATTTTCCCAGCTTAAAAGTCCATCGCTTTATGCAAACAGTTGGAGAGTGGCCAGTGTATAGCTGAAGAGAATTTTGATGCCGTACATATCTGGGGTCTAGAATTTCACAGGACGGGAGAGGGGTAGCAATGACTCAGTTAGCAACCAGCATCTCTATAAATCTGATCACGATAACAAACCTCACACAGTCTGGTGTCTGCATATGTATGCTCCTTAAAAAGCAAACTGTCAACATCACTCACAAGGCTGTTTTCAGTTCACTGGAGGCAGCAGGTAGCAGTCTCCTGATCATAGGCGTCCGCGGAACAACAAAAGTCTTAAGATGTTCTTCAAAGTTTTTAAAAAAATATATCAGAAAGTAAGATAGGGTAGTTGCCTCCTAAAGTCCGGAGGAGGCTGTCCTAGTATTGGCTGTCAATCCGTGTTTCAAGATGTCACTGATAATCATAGCCAGGAAATGCCTTCCTGCATTGTGGACCCCTGGTGCTAATCAGATCCACTGATTCCTATGAAGTCTCTGCCTGTCATCAGCTCAGCATCAGATGACACCAGAGCTCCGGCGACCCTAGTAATAACTTAAAATAACCCATTTGGCATCTTCCTGTTTTAGTGCTAGGCAGTGATTCCAAGGTTTCGAAGGTGGAATCCAACTCTTTTATGGTCTCTATAGAACCTTGCACTGGGAGGTACATCCTGTTCTTCTAAAAAAAGCCAGTTAGCATTCAACTACTCTAGCAGGTGGAGCTGCCCTAGGAGCTCCAAGTCAAACAATTCTGGGACTCTCATTCCCTGAGAACTGACATGGTTCATACTTGCTATAGAAAAGGCCATTTCTGGAATAAAGACCCCATCTCTGGACTGGGGAGTCCATCTCTGGAATGGGGATCCCATCTCTGGAATGGGGAGCCCATCTCTGGACTGGGGAGCCCATCTTTGGAATGGGGAGCCCATCTCTGGAATGGGGATCCCTTTTCTGAAAACCAGGTTAGGAATATACAGCACAAATCCAGCTGCCAGCTGCCAGGGGCTCTCGCTGCTGCCTGCAGCCCTGTTTTCCTTGGGGCTGTTTTCTTAGTTCCCTTAGCTTGGGAGCTTGGTGTTTGTCTTCACAGTGGGAGATCCTGTGGTTTTAGAGCAGAGGCTGGGCCCCTGGCAGGGCCCTGACCTCTGGGAAATGAATGCATTTGGATGGACTCCAGCATGCCTAACATTGAGGTTCTCTGATAGCAGGAGGGAAGTGGCCAGTGTCCTTTCTTACCAGACCACACATCATACCAGGAGCCATGGCAATGGGGGGACTTAGGCTGCTCCTAGGTCTGTCAACATGTCCAACGTGTCTTGAGCTGGGCTCAAGAGACTGTGGAAGCAGCTGGGATCTTTGTCTGAATATTCTCTTGCATGCTTCACCATTCATGTTTGGTTTCTGCATACCCGCACTTTCCCTTCATAATTTTTCTCAGACTGTCACCAATAGATAATATTAATTGTGTGGGAAAGGTGGAACGGGGTGCAGAGGAACCCTCACGGTACTCACTCTGAGTGGATGTTGAGTCTTGCGGACGTCTAGTCTTCAGGAGGTGCCATGAGGGAAAGAAGACGGCCTAGCAATGGAGATGCTGCCTTCCTGAGACCATAGACTATTGTCTGAGTTTTCTACCCTGCCCGGTTCCCGGAGTCATTAAGTCCCAAAGAAATCATACAGAGGTCTACATTAATCATAAACTAATTGACCCATTAGCTCAGGCTTCTTGTTAACTCTTATAACTTACATTAGCCCATTGTTCTTATCTGTGTTAGCCACATGGCTCAGTACCTTTTTCAGCGGCGTAGTCACATCTTGCTTCTTCTATGTCTGGACAGGACTTCAGAGGGAGCTTTCCTCTTCCCAGAATTCTCCTGTTCTCATTGACCTGCCTTTACTTCCTGTCTGTTTGTCCTGCCTATACTTTCTGCCTGGCTACTGGACAATCAGCATTTATTTAAAACATAATTGACAGAATATAGGCAATTGTTCCACAACAATAGACAGTGCTGTGGAGGAGAAAATGCAGATCACTGGATGGAATTCTTTACTTGAATTTATTTCCTTTTGGGCGGCGACTTTGCTCATCTCCATGGCAACATTTCTTTCTCGTCACCACCAACAAATCAGGACTGGAAGATGCCCTTCAAATCATCTCCCTTGGCTTCTACAAGTTTGATAAGAGAACCCTAGCCCTCAAGAGATCTTTCCTTAATCTTCAGAGGACCTGGGGCCAGATGCTTTTTACCAGGATCCCAGGCTAAGGCTGTTGTCCAATGAACGGTAGAAGGCCATGGAATTCAGCAGATGACAAAGTCTCCTGAGGCAGCTGCTTTCATGAGTGAGCAGACAATCAGGTGTGCTCAGTGGGCCAAATGGCAAAAAAAAGAGCTTGCAGCACGAGAGAAGAAATGAAAGATAAACCTTCAATTAGTTTTCCTTTTCTGGAGGAAAATGGAAATTAACATAGCATGCAACACCAAATTAAGTGAGTTGATTTGGAAGCCGCAGTCATCAACAGCTTCTGGGATGCCTCTGCTACAGAATTCAGGCTGTTCCTTCCACTCTTTTATAAGCACTAAAAAGCAAAGTTTGCGGCTGACAAGGCGCTCAGATGGCAAAAGCACTTGCTGCCAAGCCTGACGACCTGAGTTCAATCCCTGGAGCCTGCCCACATCATAAGAACAGAACACAGAGAACAGAATTCCGCAAGTTGCCCCCTGCCTTCCACATGGGTGCCAAGGTATACAGACACAAATATACAAACATATATTTTTTTATATGTGCGTACATATGTGCATACATACACAAGCGAAAAAGATAGTTAAACACCTGAAAGCAAGATTTTGAGACAGATGCACACCTGATAGGGAACATTCCCTGGTTGGATATTTCTGGGCCTATGTTCCTGCTCCTAACTTGCTGTTGAACTATCCTGTGGAATATGGCTGAGTCACAGCCATTTCATCGCGGTGTATGTGAGAAGAGATTGTTAAAAAAAAGTGGTATCTGTACAATAAGACTCTTCTCTACCCATACATGATTTTATTGGCAGAGGCCTGTGAACAGGAGACATTTTGTATACTATGGAGATGATCTGAAGTGTCCAATCTTTTGCTATAAGAGATTTCTGTATACATTTGGTCTTAATCTCTTTGTGCTTATACACAGCTCCTAAAACCTGTAGAATCCCAAAATTGTATCTAGGTGCTTAATAGCTCCAGGAGCTATCTTGTGACTAGAGGTTTGGAATGCCTGGTCTCCTTCCTACTATCTGCAGTCACAATCTGTCATCAACCAAGTGGCACTATAGATTGAATTGACCACCGATGACCAATAACTTAATCAATCACAATGGAGCCTCCTCAACATGCAAAATGAGGGGCTTATGGAGCTTCTTGGTTGTTGAACCTATGGGGTGCTGGAAGGGTAGTGGCTTGTAGGGGGCCTGTATATCTGACACCCTTTCTTCATACTTTACTGTAATAAATGAATGTGATATGTCTCCTAAGACCCATGACTTAGAACTTTGGTCTTCAGCTGGGTGCTAGAGGGTGTTAATAATAAGAAGTAGTACCTTGTGGATGATCTTAAGTCATTGGAGGGTGCTTTCATGGGGGATTAGGGGACCTCAGTCTCTTCTTCATTCTCTTTTGCTTCCCAGGTATTGTGTGAGTGGTTTTACTCCACCCTAAACTCTAGTCATGAAGTACTGTCTCCCAGAACCACCTAATGGTGGCTTAAATGCTCTAAAATCGTACGCCAAGAAAGCCTCTCTACACGTTCATCATCTCAGCCGGGTGTGACAGAAAGCTGACACACACGTTGTAGGTGTGGTTCATTTGGATTTTCTCTTGTATCCTTTGTTGTCCTTCTCTGCAATTGGCCAGCATGAATGAAAACAATGCCATGGATGACACATGACCAGCAAGGCTCTTTTCTCACATTTGGTTGCCTAGCTGTATACCTGGCACTCAGAAATGTTTTTGAGCGATTGCTTTTGATTCCCCATATCTTAAGGTGTTTCCAAGTTGAATACCAAGAAGCAACATATATCTGACGCCCAGTGGAGAAGACAAGAACAGTAATAACTAGAGTCAGAAGGGAAGCTTCAGCCTGGCAACTTGTTGCATAGCTCTATAGATCCACAGGTAGGACCTCCGTGAAGATGGAGTATGTTGGAATCTGATCTGCTTTGTTGGACTCAAGCCCCAGAGGAGTCAGAAGTGGGTATATATACTCGGCTGTGAATTGGATGATAACTCACGCCTGGCCCATCTCCTAAGTCATTCCTCCCCGAGTGTAGGGACATCAGCGAAGAGCAACAAGGAGGTGATACACACTCAGGTCCAGGACACAGCAGTGTGGAATATCCAAAGGAAGAGGTGAGTTGAATTAGCTTGAGGTCTGTGGGCTGGGTGGAACTGTCCAACTCGGAGGGAGGGAGGCAGGAAGGAAGTGCAGGCGACTGCTCCTTGGCAGGAAATGAACTTTCGAAATCTCCATTATTTTTTGGTTTTCGTTTCTTCTCCCCAAGACCTTGCTGTCTGACTCGGGCGTCTGTTCTTTCAGTCCCGTAAAGTGAGGCCACCTGTGAGTATTGAGACCATGTGATTTGAATCTTCTCAGAAGTTCTGCTTAGAACCAAAAAAGCTTCCCCAGAGTGGGGTCTGCCTAAAAACCTCCAGCTACTTGGAGAATAAATATGTCTACAGTTGGCAAAGACAGTTTTTAGGCTGAGCAGTGACCTTACTCAAGGACAACTCAAAGTCAGACTTATTTGATATTTAGTACTTCTCCAACATGGTGATCCACTTCTCTAACTGAAGGATCCTATCTTCAGGAGGATCTTTCCTCAACTCGTGTATACTTGTATCTAAATTATGCTCCTGTCTGACCTTGGCAAAGTGTGTAGCGAGAAGGGTAGTTCTGCCGTCTACGCGTTGATGACCAAGAACGAATCATCAACCTCCACATACACACATTCGTAGAGAGTGGCTTCATGAAGCATGCTCCACATCTGGAAGGTTGCCACGAGGACATGGGGACTCCAGATGTGTGCACTGATACTGGCTAGGCTCAACAAAGCTGTCTGAGTTCAAAGAAACAAGAGATGCCGGGCATTTTCTTGGTGACCCACGGTCTAGTTCAGTTCCATACCTTGACTGTCTGTGTTTTTTCCCACTCTGAAAAATCCAAGCCAATATGAATGAGAACTGACAAGGGACAAAGCTTAAAACTGTCAAAACAGGAACGGCAGCAAAACCAATAAAACGCTAAAACCAGTTTGAGCCGCACCAAGAAGGCACAGTGTGGTCTCTTATGCCTGATTAGAACACACACTCCGAGAAAGCGAAAAGGCCCGAAAGCCAAGTGGGATCAAAGTTCCTGGTATTTATAGAGCAAAACAGCAACCATCAGCTTAGACTGGAAAACACCTAGAGAGGGCCTTGCGGTAGCCCAGATGTCCTTTTCTGGGCTGTTCCACCAGGACGTAACTGTGGTCTAGTAGGTTTGTATCCTGTGCTAGTATGTAAATGCACAGGTCACAGTTGTGTGTGTCAGTGTTCCTGCATGCTAGTATATGTGATGGAGGCCAGAGGTCAAGCTCAGCTGTCATTCTTTTGGAAGTATCTACATCTTGTTTTTAAAATTTAAGATTTATTTACTTTTTTTAAATTTTTCAAGACAGGGTTTCTCTGTGGCTTTGGAGCCTGCCTTGGAACTAGCTCTTGTAGATCAGGTTGACCTCGAACTCACAGAGATCTGCCTGCCTCTGCCTCCCAAGTACTGGGATTAAAGGCATGCGCCACCACCACCCGGCTTATTTACATATTTTTATTGTATGCATGTGAACATTTGCCTACATGTGTATATGAGCACTGCTTCCGTGCCTGGTGAGCACAGAGTCTGGAAGAGACCACCAGCACCCCTGGAACTGGAGCCACAGACAGTTGTGAGCTGCCACGGAGTGCTGGGAATCAAACCTGGGTCCTCTATAAGAGGGGCAAGTGCTCTTAACCTCTGAGCCATCTGTCCAGCACTCCATCCTGTCTTTTGAAATAGAGTCTTTTATTGGCCTAAAGCTTGCTGGTTGGGTTAGGCAGGCGGGCCAGTGAGTTCTGGGGATCTTCCTGTCTCTGCTTTCCCGGTACCGGAACTAAAGCACCTGTCATCAAGTCTAGACCGTGGTTCTGGGTGTCAGCCTCGAGGTCTCATGCTTGCATGACAATCACTTTATAAACTGAGGCATCACTCCAGCCCATCCAGGTGACTTTTGATTGACATTTAAAATTCATTTCCTGGAAATCTGGCAACTAAAACACATTTTCATTCCTGGATGGTAAAGGGAATAGCTCCAGATCCTGGCACACATCCTTTGTTCGCCCATGGTTTCATTTGAGACAGTGTCTTTCCCTGTTGCCTTGGTTTTTGCCCCTTGTCCAGACCCACCTGTTTATTTAGAAAGCCTCGTTAAATGCTGCACAGACTGAGCGGCTGCAGAGGCGGGGGAGGGACAGAAAGGATGAAGGACTTTCCAGGCTTGTCTTCTGTTCAGGAAAGCTGTCATTATTTTTCTCTTGGAATTTTAAGCTCATGTGTCAAGCAAGGGAAGAGACCCAACTCCTCTGTTTCCACATCACAGATTTCTGAACGAGCCTCCATTGGACCAGGCGCTTCTAATTTCCTTCTGATATGCATTTTTAACAAGATTTGGTCCATTCTTAAGTACCTGTATTCCATCTTCCAGTCAAGTACTTCTTGAATCTGTGTAGAAATGTGTAGTGGAGTTTCATATGATTTTAATATTTGAAAGATTTTTAAATTTTAATTTTTGAAAAGATTATATATGGCACAGTAAAATATTTAAAGGCTATATATGAAAAGTAAACCCTTCCCATCTTCTGACCCTTTCCAGCTTCCAGTTCTTTGTTAAGCACCCTGGAAGAGACCAGCACACGCTACATGCCCAACAATCTCCTCCACCCTTCCCCTTGCACAGTGTGGCACACACTTCTGTATTTTATTTTGTCCACACATCGACATGTGGCAAAAGATGTTCCCTATTGATATGTATGGAAATATTGTCTTATTATTATTATTGTAACTGTACTCTTTTCCACTATATGATAATATTGTGATGTATTTTAATATCCCTATTTGAATGAATATTTAGACTATTTTTAGCATTTTTCTATGACCCTCAGTTCCGCAATCACAGGTCTGCTTGTTGGTTTTGTCAGCCAAACTCAAACCTAGACATAGCTGGTAAGAGGGAATCTTAACTTAGAAAATCCTCTAACAGATTGCCTGTGGGTGAGTCTGTAAGGCTTCTCTTTGGTTAATGATTGATGTGGGAGGGACCAGCTCATTGTGGCAATGCCACCTCTGGGAAAGTGGTTCTGGGTGGTATAGGGAAGCAGGCTGAGTAAAGCCATAGGATCAACACAGTAAGCAGCTCTCCTCTGTGGTCTCTGCTTCAATTCCTGCCTCCACGTTCCTGCCATGGCTTCCCTTAATGATGGACCGCAACCTGGAAACCAAATAAGCCCTTTATTCCTCACATTGTGTTTAGTCATGGTGTTTATAACAACAGTAGAAATCCAATGCAGACATTTGGAAAACTACCTGTAGAACAAAGTATTAGACTCAAAATTCTGGGCCCAAGGGAATCTAAGCAGAGTCAACGTTGACATGTTTTTGTCCAGTGGCCCTGCCACAGGGTTTTCTCAGTGAATGCTCTCAACACACAGCTATGTTGAGGCTGTGGCCTCCTTTCCCAGCTGTGCATTGTTTACAAAGAGAGGTGAGTCTGCTCAGCATTTGCCACTATGTCTTGCAATCAGGAGCGAAGTGAGTCTTGTAGACGTCAAATATAATTAAGGGCGCATTAGAGTTGCTAGTGAAATTAGTTAGGGTAATGTGCCTCCACTCCTTTCCCAGCTGATTAATGGTGTGCTTGATAGCCACGCCTTCCCGGCATTCTTGAAGATTCAGCCCATGGATTCTCTGCCAGCTACTCACATCCACACAAGAGACTCTGATTCAGACAAAATAAAGGTCAATAATGCAAGCTTTTTTATTTTAATTTGTTGTTTTGTTAAATGAGTATTTAAACTGTGATTTTGTATTTCAAAACCAGAACAATGATCAACATGATGGTGGATTTGGCAGGTGTTTTCTATTGTTGCCTATAACTGTCTGCACCTTTGATGTTGGCTAATAAGGTAGTTTAGACCCAGCCTCAAATAACCCTGCCTTCTTTAACACGTCAGTGCAAACTAGAAATGGCTTCAACTGCTGATTTTAAAATTTGACATTTTTGAATCTTCTTGGAATCATTATTTTATAATGACTTTCTTATAAGCAATCACACACACACATCTCTTTATAGTGCATAAGTCTCCCCCACTCCCTTTGATTTTGTTACTTCTGTGGTCAATGTCTTCTCTGAGTGACAATTGAATTCTTGTGGGTTATCCTGTTCCAATTGCTTCAATGACAGATACCATTTATATCAATGGCCAAGGTTTCATTGATAGAATGTGACAACTTATGACATAGGAAGGAGCCTTATAGTGTGGATTTGCAAATTTCAAATATGGGAAAAAATATCTACAAGTAAGTCGTTATAAAATGTCTACTCCAGTACTGGGGGCTGTAGTTCAGTTAGTAGAGTTTTTACCTCTCTTTTAGGAAGCTCTGGTTCAATCCCCAGTACTATATAACCTGGGCATGGTGGTAAAAGCCTCTAACCTCAGCACTTGGGATGTGGAGGCAGGAAGATCAGAAGTTCAAGATCAGCCTTACCTACAAGCAGAATTTGGGGTCTACAGTAGACCCTATTCCAAAGAAACTTAAAAAACAAACCTACCCATAAATTTTTTTTAACATGACTTATTCTAAAACCAAAGTTGAAGGTGTTTTAATTTTTTTGACATATGAAAAGCAGTTAGCATTGGGCAGTAAAACTTCTGTGCTTCTGAGTGTCAAATAAATGCCTCACAATGGAGAGTAGCAGTGATTCAAGGCATTTTATGGCAAGGCAAGACTGAAATTCTCTTTTCTCTTCCTATTCTTTATGGTCAACTTTCTTCCCATTTTTTCCCTCTCAAACTTATCTTTTAATAATTGACTCTCAGTTCATAGTCACTTACCCTATTAAAATCAAGTTGTGCATATTCCATATTAAATACATCTCACCCCACACCAGTTGCTCCTCTACCATTCCCTAAGGAACTCAAAGCATCCTTGGTGCCTCCATCAATACTTGCCCCCTCCTCAGTCTATCAGTCACTAAAGCTTGGTGGTCCTGTTTCTTATGCACCTCTGGAGTCTAACCACTCCTGCCCATCTAAACTGCATCCCCCAAGCTGACTTGAATAAGAAAATCCCCCACCCCTAACAGGCTTCTCTACATTTGCTTCTATTCCTCCCAGGGCCCTGTACTTCATTACAAACATAGGAGTCATATCACTACCTCAGGCCAATATAAATGGACAGGTATGAGACTCGCCTAAAAAATGAGATACTATAAGGAAAATGTGAAATCAAATCTCTCAAGATATTAGGTATCAAGTTACCAGGTAAAGAAGGATGAAGATAACCGGGTCAAAGGGAAGGAATTATGTCCTGTGATTGATTCAGCTTAACCTGCAGAGCCAGCTCTCAGTGATAAGGAGCTATATAGAGTCCAGTAGTGTGAGTTGAGAGAAGGAGAGTTGGGCCACTAGTGGGATCAAGGTGTTTGGACTTCACAGAAAGAGATACCAGAAAAGGGAGAGCTACCAAGAGAAACCCCTAGAGATCTTGGGTATCTGTCCTCCTTAGGAATTCAACTAGATATAAGTCAGTGTGTTGCGTCTGAGGACTGACCCCTGCTTGAAGAAGAGTCAGTCTCAAGGGTGGGAGGAAACACCCGCAGCTCCATCCAGGTGCTAATAAACCCCCCCCAGTTGTCAAAGTGGAACATTCTGTAGCTTCCAGTTCTTCAGGGACAGTACTCAGAGGGGGTCTTGCTTAAGTAAGGAGGAAAACTGTCCCCAGATATAATGTGTGATTGCTCCTGCTTGACAACGCTTAAAAAGTAAGACCCAAGAGAATCAACTGTGCCCAAGTAATCAGATTACAACTCAGAAAAAAGTCTTAAGAAAATTGATAGTAATACAGAACTTAGTAGCAGCTAACAGTATAAGAACCCCGATATTGGCGTCTAACTGAAATGGGCACTTAAGGAGAAAATTGAAGCCATCACATCAAAGATGGCTGATTTTCAGAATTGACTCAACTCACAGATATGATAGAATTCACAGACACAGACATTAAAATAGTTATTAAAGCTTCATTTGTGCTCAAAGAGCTGGAAGAAAGAGTCAATGTTTAAAGATAGAGAAAATTTGGAAAGATAGAAGTCAAGCTGTCTGATGGAGTCAGCAGCAGATTCAACACCATAGGTTGGCGAACGTGAAGACACAGCAATAGGAACTGTCCGAAACAGAGCCCGGAGAGAACAGTGAGGAGAACAAAGGCACCAGTGAGCTACGGCTCAAATGTCAGAATTCCAATACATACGTAATGTGGTAGGAGAGAAAATTTACCTCAAGTAGAACGACCAAAAGGTTTGCAAACTTGATTGGTATAATGTGCAAGCCAACAAACCAAGAAGATTTGGTGAAGTTCAGGAATCATTAGAGAAACTACAAGTTACATAAAATTTAGTTTAAGACTAGCAATACATAGAATTGAAAGTGGCTAGAGAAAAGGACTTATTAAATATAAGGAATAAAGATGTCCGCTCCTCAGAGTCAGAGCAAGTGAAAAGACACAGAGCCCATCTCTTAAGGCTTTAGAGACTAAACTGTCCATTTAGATTCTTCACCAGGGATGTGTCACTCTTCAAAGATGCTCAGTAGGGACCCTTCAGTCAGACAAAGGAAGCACACTTGCACTTCAAGAAAGTTAAAGGCAAAGGATTCCAGAAGATTCCAATCTGCACAACGGGAAGAGGAAGCCCAGTGGGTGGCAAGGAGGAGAGTGACATCATTGCCACCTGGAAATCTCTGGAAATGATAACCAGCTTCTAAAACAGGAACAATGTCCTGCAGAATAAATCTCACATGGAGACATACACAGATGGCAAAAATCATGTAAGCCTGGGGGGGAGTAGAAGTGCATGGTATTGAGATGCCTGTATTATAGGTGAAAAGTTTGAAACAATTATTTGAAGGTAGATTCTGAAGAGGTAACAGTATAAACTGTAAGATGATCATTAAAGTAATAATATCTTATTGCTGAGGCAACAAGCCTTCTCAGTGTTGTGGGTCGATTAGGGAATTCTTGATGCCAAGGTCAAGAGCTCAAAGTTCCTCAGGGAGGAGTGGAAGCAGAGGGAGGGGCAGAAGGAGGAAGGGAGGGAGGAAAGAAAGAAGAGGAGGAAGGAAAGGAGGAGGAAGAGAAAAAGGAGGAGGAGGAGGAGGAGAAAGAGGAGGAGGAGGAGGAAAGACTGAATTTGGGACCTAAGGAGAAACAGCAGCTGTGGGTCTTGGGATGTCTCAAACAAGAGAAGACCCAGGCTAGGGGTCATCTGCCTGGCAGACTGGCAGGAAAAGGTGGCTTTTTTTGGGCAGTGGGTCCCTTGACTGAGCGAGAACTTGCCACCAACAGCAGACAAGTGCAAGGTGACTGGTTGAGAGTCCTGCCAATTGTCATGTCCCACCTCCTGGGGCCCAGGGACACCTGCAGACCTGCACAAGCAGACCACAGAGCCCAGAAAGCATGATAGTTCTCAGCCAGGCTCGGAATGTCCTTCCTCCTTCTGAGACTCCAAACCCTGAAAGCTTTTTTGGCCTTTCTCTGTGGTTGTCTGGATCTTAAATGTCCCCAAGGTTTCTGTGCTGGAGGTTGGGTTGCCAGCTTGTGCTATGACTGGCAAGTGAAGGAACCTTTAAGAGGGGGGAGCCAATGGGAGAAAACTAGGTTTCCGGGGCACGTGCCTGAAGTGGATGTTGGAAGTGTGGCTCCTTCCTGGCTTACTTTACCTTCCAATTTCCTTGAACTAAGCAGTTTCTTGTACCACACACTCAGCACCATGATGTTCTGTGTTGCTACAAATGGAATTAATTATGCTGTTCTGGAGCAGGGAGGGAATAGAAAATGCTCTTTATGAATTGTTTTGTCTTAGTAATGGCCAAAACTGGCTAGCACAGTCCTCTGTCTGCGAGAATCCATTTTCTTTCTGAGGAACCCTAGATGTCCTGTCTTGCGGTACCTACATCCACCAGTATAGCAGCCCTGACAGGGACCAGAAGCTGGGCTAACAGAACCAGAGAAAACAAGGAGATAAGATGGCCCATGTGGGTCTGAATAAGAACCACAGCCCACAGCACAAGACCATCATCTCTGAGCTAAAACCAAATGAGATGACTACCTGTGATCACAAATATCTACAAGTGTTGAGTCTTCTGCTATAAAAACCAGAATGTCCAAATATAATAAAATCACCTGCACGCTGAAAACCTGGATTTTAAAGCTGTCACCATAAAAAAGTCCTCTGTAATTCTCTTGAAAGAAAATTTTAAAATAGAAGCGATCTTTTAAAAGACCAAATGGGAATTACGGAGCTGAAAATATGCAGCAATGGCAACAATGAGCTTGCTGAGTGAGCTCAGCAGCCAGGCAGGTACGACAGGGTAGAATTAGCCAGGTGGAGAACACAGTCAAAATAAAGGCTGTCCGGTCTGAACAACAGATCAGGGAGCGGTCTGAACAACAGATCAGGGAGTGAAGGAAGAAACAATGCAGACAGCCGCCGAGAGACCTGGGGAAGAACAAGAGGGTCTCGGCGAGACAATAGAGAGCCGGGCTGAGACAGTCTTCAAGTAGCGGCTAAGAAGCTTCTAGTCTGGGTGGACAGCAAACATCTCAGCGGTGCAGAGTGGGTGTGTAACCTGAAGAAATCCATGTCACCACCAAGCTCCATCCTAGTACCACCAGAGAGAAGCCCTGTGGAAGCTGTATTGGAAGAAGCATGGATTCAGAGTCAGGAAGAAATGACTGCAAAGAACGGTCAGCTGCGAGCACAGCTGCCGGAACTGTCCTCGCGGAATGACAGGAACAGACAGACTTTCTCAGAGGGAAAACAGAAGGATGGGAAAGAAAAGAACAAACCTATATGAGTGTCAGCAGTGAAATGCTCCCTGAAGAATGACGAGAAAAGTCCCCAGCAGAAGAGCACCCGTAAAAGAAACAATAGACATGCCAGAGTGGACGGGAAAGCCCACGAGGCCCTAACCTCACTCAAAGAACTACAGGCAACCAAGGAACACTGAGAATGGGAGGAAGTATTCCCCAGGGAAGTACACACCAATTGGGTATTCAATACCAAATGGCCATTCCTGAAGACACATGCACGCACACACGCACATATACACACATGTGTACACATGCTCACACACATGTGCACACACATGTGCGCACACATGCACACACGCACAAGTGCGCACACACACATATAGACTGAGCAGGTTATATTTAGGAATATATGTGATACATACAAATGATACAATATACTCAATCTGTATGGTGTTACTTGCCTGTCTATGATTTCAGGGCTGACTACTTGGTATTGGATAACCAAGTGAGGAAGATTCTTTCTAATTCTCAGCTCTCCTTTGTTGCCAAAAGTTCTTTGTCTGGGGTCAGGGCCCTGTGAGATTTCCTTCCTCCACATTAGCATGTCCATTGGTGCCACGCTTGCTCTGTTCATGTTTAGGCAACCATGTTGTTGAGGATTCATGAATACAGCTTCCCTGATATTTCCAGGAGACACACTTTTATAGTAGATTTCACACCCAACTTCTTGGTGAGTTTTATAAGTCCTATATGATGGCAAAAACCAAAGTCATATAACCTGAGTCACAAATACACAAATCCCATTCCCTGTCCAGAGAAAGAGTGAGCCCTGTCATGGAGCCTCTTAGGCTTGCTTTGTTCTCCCACCTCAGCCAGTCAGTCAGGTTGCATAGACGACATATTAACTGAGCCTGTTTCCTCATGGTTCAACACCTCCCCTCCCCAGCACGCACACATTCGAACCTAAAGGTCCACTTTGCTTCCTGAACCCCAGCTTGTTGTTCTACTTCACACTCCTGCTGTATGTTCAGCATTAATTTCTTTTGCCTGCAGGGCCTTCATGTTGAGTCCTCAAAGCCTGACAGGAGGAGCCTAAGTTCAAAGACGACCTGGGATAAATGAGAAACCCAGTCTCCATACACAGGACAAACAAAGGAACAAAAGCCCAATTCGAGGAAGACAGAGAGAAATTTTAAAAGGGACAGGGCATCTGAGGAACAAGTGCGAATAAATAGATAATAGGTATAATTTAATCAAATTGCAATTATAGCAGATTACAAAGGCATAATATCCAAATTAAAAGGCGGAAGTTGTCAGACGAGAAAACAACACTGAGAGCAAGGAAGCCCCCTCTGCGAAATCCTGTCCGCCGTGAAGACACAACTAGGCTAAAAGTCTAAAGAAATGGATCACGCCAGCACTAATTACAAGTAGGCTGCAGTGACTGCATTAATATCACACAAAGTAGTTTTCAGAGCAAAGGACATTAGCATGATAAAGAAGGTCATTTGATAATGGTAAAGGGTCAATTCATTATAGAGTACAATGTTGCAAATGTTCACACACCTAATAGCAAAAGCCACAAGAACCGCAAGGATAAACAAGCCCAGAAGAGGAAACCCATTAACAAACACCTGCATCTAGGCCCCGTGAGTTTCTTAACAAACTTGGAAAGGCAAGTGAGTGGTAAGAATGGCCATCACACCAAATTGCAATGAACAATTGGATAGTGGTACATCCAGCAATGAACACAGGCTTTACTACATATGATATTAACTTCATGTGGGTCACAGGCCTAAATAGAAAACCATAAAACTCCTAGAAGAAAACAGCCCTAAATTCTTCATCATCTCTGAAAAAGCCGAGGTATTTTATATGTGAGCCCAGAAGCATGAACTATGAATGTAAAAGATTTGATAAATTAGACTTCATCAAAATGAAGAACTCTGCTCTCAGAAAATCATTATTAAAAAGAACAAAAAAATGGGCAAAGAATCACTTATCAGCAAGGGAATTTGTACATGGAAAATGTGAGGATATATCTAAGACAGTCATAGGAGAGCAACACACACACACACGTGCACACGTGAGAGAGAGAGAGAGAGAGAGACAGAGAGAGAGAGCCCAAAACTCACAAACCAAACATGAACACATATGCTAGATACATGTATGGCAGATGAGCCCACGTAAAGATGCTGACCACTGTTAATCACAGAAGATATGTGTATTGCAACACCATGATAGATCAGTGCACAGTGCCTAGAGTGTCTGAAACTTAACATACTGATGGCACCGGCTTTGGCCAGGACACAGAGCATGCAGAACCCCCAGATAGAGCTGGTGGTGGTCCCCGGGGTACCACTCCTTTGAGAACCTGTCAGCTTTAGAAGATGATGATGTCCCTGCGATGTGACCCAGCTGCTCTTTGCCTAGAAATGTTTCACATGTTCCCGGTGCTCCTGCTTGCAGTAACACCGAGCTGGAAGCAACCTCACCCCAGGGTCCAGTGTCAGATGAAAGAGAGTCTATCGACCATTCCCCATGGCAGAAATTTGTGCGTGTGGAAGAAGCAATCTAGAGCTGGGGAGTTGTCCCAATAGGTAAGAAAATTCACTTCTCTCGCAGAGGTTCTGGGTTCAGTTCCTAGGACCTACATAGCTGCTGATAGGCATCGGTAACTTCAGTTACAGAGGATCCAATGTATCATTCTTGCCTTAGGCACTAGGTAGGCACATGGTGCACATATATACATGCAAGCAAAACACAAAATAAAAACAAAAGTATCTTTTTTTAAAGGAACAGCCTGTCAATATTTCAATATTTGTAGGCACATGGATGAATCTCAGAATTACCACTAAATGAAAGAAGCCAGATCAATAAACACATATATATATGTATATATATACATATATACTCATATTTATAAAACATGTAATATTATATATGTACACACACATAAGTTTATTGGTAGACTAAAGCATGGTTCCTAGGGACAGTAGAGGTTAGAAGATAGCATAGTTAGAGTACAAGACAAATTTATTGGGGACTGGTGAGACTGGTCAGTACGTTAAAAGCCCTTGTTGCCAAACCTGATGACTCAAGTTGAATCCTAAGGAACCACACGGTAGAAAGAGAGAACTAACCCCCACAACTTGCCCCCTCATCTCCACACATGTGCCATGGCATGTGTACATTCACATACAATAAATAAAGGTAAGTTTGGAAGACTCTCTCTGGGTGAAGAACATGCTCCTTATCGTGGATGGGGCAGTGATAAAGAGAGATGGATCCACAGTTGTCCCCGTGCACACTTGAATCATGTGTGGTTCTGTTACAGGAGCATAGCTGAGCTTGGAGGGAACCCTCTTTAGGTTCTAAGTTCTTGTGTCCTACAGTAAAAGGTTACACTGGGGACCCAAGCTTGGAAAGAGAAGAAGGGACACTTTATTGAGAAAGGAAAGGCATACCCAAGAACGGGAGCTGACCTGGAGCAGGGAACGGTATGCTCATCAAGGCTCTGAGCCTCAAGTCCCTGTGTGGACATGTGCACGGCACTGCCTCTCCTCTCTGCATGTTTGGGCTTGTTTTCTGCGCTTGCTCTTTGTTATAGGTAACCAGAGGGGGGCGGGTTTTCAGTCTTTCCTCTCAGCTGGTTCTTTCAGAGGTTAGTTTAGCCATTACCCTCTCCCACCCCTACTCTCCTGCCACAGCTTAATGTGTGCCAATTATAATTCAATATATGATTTCAAAGAAAAGAAAGATTGTGCCATCTCGCTCAATCCACAAAATAAAAACAACTCTGAGGATGTGGCCAAAGGCACCCGTGAAATCTATACTAAAGAAACCTTAGGGTGTGTGTGTTGAACATACTTATGTGAAGGAGTTAGGTCACATGTGGGTGAGCTACCTGTGTCTGATTAGGGAGAATACTGTCCACATAAACTAACTCATCCACATAAAAGGATGCATTTCTCACAAACCTAAGTCCAGAAATACTTCATTAGCTGGTTAATAATGTTGACCTCACGTAGTCTCAAACTTGACTCTCGCCATGGATTAAAATCTGTGTACAGCACAAAAGAACAGGTTTGTCTGATCACAAACCTTGGTCAGAATACTTTGTTGTATCCAGTAGCCCTTGCTAATGGCTGTCAGTGAAATTAATTGGACGCACATTCAGTATTTGCTTTGGTATAGAGTAGGAATGGTACAGTTTCCTGAGGACCATCTGCTATCCGCTCTGAGAGTTGCCACACTATGCTGAAGTCTGAGGCTTCATCTGAGATGAAAGTATTTGATTCCATGTGCTGGACAATGATCTAGATAAATAAAGAAAACAGTGAGAGTCCCGGTAGCTAATTAGTGACGTGTCTTGTTGCTACGACAAAATGCTTGACAAAAGCCAGTTAAGAAAGGTAGAACTTATTTTAGTGCACAGTTCTAGGGTAGCATTCATGGCTGGGAAGTCATAGCAACGGGAGTCATAGCAACAGGAGTCATAGCAACGGGAGTCAGAGGCAGCTGGTCACATGGCATCAGCCATCAGGAAGCAGAGAGGGATGAGTGCTGGTTCCCAGCTAGACTTCATCCCTCTTTTCACAGTCTGGGACTCCACCCACCCATAGTGAGGGTGGGTTTTCCACCTCAGTTAATCTAACCTAGGGAGCCCCTCAATGATGTACCCAGAGACTTGTCTCCTAGGTAGATCCTAGGTCCCATCAAGTTGGTTACCAATATCAACTATCACAATCGCACTTTCCAGAGGTTTGCAGGGGTGGATGGAGGCCCCCAATGGTATTTTCAGATAATGGAATGACCTTCTCATTTATTAGAACATCTATGATGGTTTCCAAAAAGTAACTCAAGTATTGCTAGGCTGGAAACATTTACCCTTCTCAGCTGGTGAGCCAGGAGTGTGTTCTCATACCAATGTACAGAACTCACTTTGTTTATGTTGGAAGTTTTTGGACATTTGTAAGATAGAGACAAGATCTTTCTCTTGCTGTCATTCAGGATTAGTGCTTTAAACCTTATCTTTTATGAGGCAAATACATGTGAATAAACAAGCTCAACAATATTTTAGTAAAACAATTACAGTAATATTCTTTTGGTCTAAGATGACTAAGGATGAGGTAATGGTGGCTCTCAACATAGCTGAGACTGCACTTGGGAGAATTTGGGTTGCTTCCCAGCTCCACAGTTGGGCCAAGGAAAGTAATTACAGTGATTAATAACAATATTTGATTTTCAAGTCCCGGAGCCCACTCCTCAGAGCTGGTTTTATCTGGGGACAGAGGAATAAATTGCAGGAAGGAAACAAGAAATGTGTCCCATTTGAATTCTGTGACATTACACAATCCCAAAGCTATGCTCTGGAGTGGTGGCCCATGGATTTTTTACACATGGAACTTGTATGTGCTTGTTTTCCTGGCCACCCTAGGGCCGAGGGCAGTGCAGAGGCGAACGTTTCACACCTTAGGGATGGATTCCAATTAATACCCCTCAAGGAGCCCCTCTTTGTGTCCATACACGCTGGTGAGTGAGGACGGAGATGCAGCTTTCAGGGAGCCAGGACCTAGAGTTTGAAACCTGTAAAAACAAAACGACTTAGAATATCTTCTGTCCTTTAGAGCATCTCATCTCTGGCAGGGTTCTGAGGTCAAAGCAAGGTGTAATGGTGTCATATAAACTAACAGGTAAAAAGAAAACCAAGAGAGATAAAAAGAGAAAGAGGGAAAAATCCCTAAGCAGGGCAGAGCTGGGTTTCATGACTGTAATAGCCGTAGGCTTTGCCACTACCCGGAGGAGTTGCTATGGGAACCACTGTAAAAGATTAAATATACTGAAAGTACATGCTTGTGAGAAATGTTAGGGCAGGGAATTACATTAATGCGATGATGGTTCTTCCATTTGTGGGGTTCCCATTCTCCTTCCCTACCTTGCGTATAAACACCCCTTTTCGTTCATTAGCACACAATTCATTAGCAAATAATCCTTTGTTGTGTGCTACACAGGGAAAAGAAAAATGTTTATCTTCCATAGTTGAAAGGCTTTTTATTTTCAGTCTTGTTTCCTGACCCCAGCTTTGCTCTTGGGATAAACTGTCAACTTCCTGTAGGGCTCAAACGCTACAGCATGTCAACTTGGAGCTTTTAGGTTTTTCTCTCATTTTGCCCTGTGCATCAGGTCTGGGAAAATGCTTTGTTTTGTTTTCTAACCCTACCTGTTGTCTGTTGTAACTCTCCTAAGAGAAACCTTTCTTGGATAGGCAAAGTGAGAAGGGCGAGTCCAGAAAAGTTCCTTAAAGGGGCGCTGTGATTTCAGTCCCAACTTGGTACCGAGTTCAGCATCCTTCCCTAGCGGCTTTAGGTTTGTCCTTCTGTGCACGTTTCTATGCCCATGAGGTTGTTGGATATCAGCTCCCCAAGGGAAAGAAGCTGGACTACAAAGGTCCCGTGATGGCCCAACTCTGCACTGCCTATCCCAGTCCCGTGTGTTATGATTGGTTCTGTCCTAAGCACATTACTCCTGGACTTTCTGGAAGAATTTGTTTACTTAAAGGAATTAAACTGTATGTTCAACAGGATGATGTTCTCCACACCTCCAGCACCAAGAAATACATCTGTAGTCCGAAGAGTATGTCCTATGCATAAAACCATTTCACTTGAATTTTTTAAAATTAAGAACTAGACTCAGTGGTGAGTCTTCTTAAAATATAGTTTCATGTTATCACAGGTGCCAAAAATTATCAGTCAGTAAGGGCGGGAATGTAGCTCAGTGGTAATGGTTGAGCGCTTACTTAGCATGAATTTGACTTCAGAACAAAACAAAACCAAACCAAAAACACCCCGCCCCAAGATATACAGGGCCTGGAGATAGCAGTCAAGCAATTAATTGCCTCGTGAGCCCAAGGACCTGCGTTAGGTGCCCAGAACCCATGTAGACTACTTTGACATGGTAGCAAATGTTTAGAATCACAACACCGACACTGGTGATGTGGGGAAATGAAGGTTCCTGGGGTTTGGTGGCCAGCTGTGATAGCCTCCTCGGAAAGCTCCAAGTCCGGTAAGGGACCCCGTTTCAAAAAATGCAGGTGGGCGACACTAGAGGAGCAACAACCAAGGCTGTCCTTCAGCCTCCACACGCGTGCGCACACTTCAGACTCTCAGGGAAAGGACTCCGGGAAGAAAGGACCCAAGGATGAGGAGCCAAGAGCCAGCTTCCTCAGCCTGGCCTGCTGCTAGGTCTCCTTGTTCCTTGTGAGAGAACAAAGACTCTGAAACAGAGGTCCCTTTGGCAGCGCATGTCTCGTTGGATTTTTGAGAGTTTGAATGATAAAAAATTTACTATTTATTTTCCTTTAAATTGTATGTAAGCGTGTGTGTGTTTGTGTGTAGCTACGTGCATGTGACCGTGGAGGTCAAATGTGTCAAATCTCTTTGGCACTGAAGTTACAGCTGATTGTAAGTAGCTCAAAAGGGTGCTAGGAACTGAACAGAGACCCTTTGTAAGGATAGCACACATCTGGACGCCAGCTCCTAGATTATTGTTTTAAGGGGGAAAAGTGATCCTCAGCTTCTCTCCTATTAATAAATAACATCAACAAGTTATACCAATCCAAAACGAAAAGGGGACTACGGGTTTCTCACAGAAGCATTCGGCTCTTCTTAAAAGGCCGTCAATGACACCGATTTCCATCTACACAAAAAGCGCATAGTACATACAGACTGTGTAGCTCCCTACAAAAGAGGACTGGCAAGTGGTCCCCTTACTTATGACTGGACAAAGTGTCAAAAAGCACAGTGATGTTGGACACTTTCAAACTCCCTACCAGCGGAGGACCTTTTAGAGCATGGGCCAGAGCAGAGACATTGGTATTCCTCGGATGTCATCACGTGTTCGATGAATCACTTGTTTTTCCAGCCCTACAAGCACGCCCATACTTATCGGAAAGATATGGCACTCTGTAATTACGGGATTCCTCCGCCACCCTGTGCTGTGCTCCAGGGCTTCAGAACGAGAGGACCTCTAATGCGTACACCTTGCTCCTTCATAGCTCTCTGGAAGGAAAGGGTACATAAAGCATTTGAGATGGAGGTTTATATCCACCATGCCTCCGCAGCATTTATAGGCATCTTCTCCTGAAGGACTGTCAACTGGCTGTTCATCTGAGTCCTTTCAAACGCAGCTTAGCAGGACTGCTGACCACAGCGATTCCGTGTTCTCTTTTGTCTGACTCCAGGATAGCCGGCGCTGTTTCATCGTAATGTGGTCTAGCTCTCCCACGATTATCAGGCTATTTTGTTCTGATGAACCACAGTGCTCTGCGGAGTCCCTCTGCCCATAATGGCTGCAGGTATAGAGCCCATGGGGCTCCTGAGGCCCCACACGTCTCTCCTAAGCAAGCTATTGTCCTTTGCACAGCTGCCCGGGCTCACATCTTGGACATAGTCCCTATCCCAAGGGTTTTCCCAGCTTGTGCTGTGCTCACCTGTGGCCAGAGCTCTGGTTACCAGCATGAGTCATGGGTTCTAGGAAGTTCCTGCTTCCCATGAAGGGTCACAGAGAGAGTATTTTTCTCTTGAGGGATGTCAGGAAGGCCAAAAGAGGTCTATTTTCTTCCCCAAACTCTGACTCAAATAAATAAGAAGTCTGGAGAGGGAAAAAAAAGGCAGCAACAAGTTATTTTTTAAGAAAATTCAGCAAAAGAAAATTTGGAAATGAATATTGATTCTCCAACTTCCCATAAACTCTCCTTTAGTGTGAATTTAGTGCTCATGCTGGGACGGAGAGGTTGCTCTAGGAGCTGTATGGGTAGCTACTTGTCTGGTTTGGGACCTGGTTTGGGGCGTGAGCAGAATCAGGTTTATAGTGGAGGAAACGGTATTCACATGGACATGGGGGTTTACAACATATGAACAGAATAAGGATATCTAAAAAGACAGGTTAAGACCGGAGCATTGTGGTTTATTCTGGTAAGTAAAAGGACTTTTAAGATTGGAGGTATGAACAGGATTCTAAATGGTTCTCTCCCTCAAACAATTTCAGTTCTTCTTGACCTGCTCCAGAGTGGCGTGGAGTCTGGCAACTGCGGCTGAGTGCTGGGGCAGTCCTTCTTGGGCCGGTCACTGCGAAGACTGTAGTGGGGTTAGGGCCTCACAAACACCGCCAGGAGGACGATTGACTAACAGGGACAAGAGAGCAAGGACACTGACTTGAAAGTTGACTCTGAACAAGGGGAAAGGTTCTGAGGACCATGGGGATGATTGGAAAGAGATGGGGGATGGGGAGGCAGCGGAGCTGGTAAAGCGACTGACTTGCGAGTATGGAATCTGAGTTTGACCTCGGGTATCCTCACAGAATCTGGGCATAGTGGTGTGCCCTGTGCTGTGGAGGGAGGTGGAGACAGGAGGATCCCTGGGCTCACTAGCCAGGCAGCCTTGCCAACTTGGCAGGCTCCGGGCAGTCTGTAAATGACACCTGGTGAACGACACACAAAGTTGTCCTCTGGCTTCCACACACAAGGTTGTCTCTGGTTCCACAAACTTGTGTGTATGTATGTGTGTGTGTATTGTGTGTGTATATATATGCATACATATGCACATGTACACACACATTTGCACACACACATACACACACACATATATATATATATATGAGAGAGAGAGAGAGAGAGACGGAGAGCAGACGATATGAGGATTGTAAAGTATGTGTAGAAAGATGCCCGAAAGGCAGTTGAAAATGTCATATGTTGGTACTATCATTAGGGAAAGATACTTTTAACAAAGTAATTCTTTGATGAGACTGTTGAATGCTTCCCTCTGTGTCATTAAGTGTGAGACAGAAAAGTTAAGAAAGGCACACGGGTTCTGAGAGGCCAAGAGAGGAGGGCAAAGTCAGAGGAGAGACAGGAACAAGAGGCAGTGTTAAGTATGAAGGCCCAGGAAGAAGCACACTGGTGTGGGCCTGAGGGTCCTATGCTGAGCAAAGCAACTGATCTTCACCCTCCAGAGAGGCCCGAGGAGGAGCTTGTCCAAGCACCGACACCTGGATATGAACTCCAAGATGCTCCTGTGTTAGACCTGGGGTTGCCACTGTTAAACTCCTCCAGGTGACATGCAGGAGGAGGAGTAAGGGGTGTCGTGCAATGTTTGACGAAGGTTTAACTTGAGGCTGATACCCAGAAGGGACCATCTGCTTTCTAGATCTTCTAGATTTTCTCCTTGCAGTTGGTCAGTGCTGTGCTTTGCCGCTGTCTTCATGAGATCAGCTGGGTTTGCTCATGCGAGTCCATCGCTCAGGCCTGCAGCCGTTAACATGCACTCACAGAGGGCGGGGGTATGTGGGGGGGGTCACCAGATCTTCACTTAAGTGTCTAGAAGCTTTTTCCATCCAACTGTATCTGTTTCTGCCCTAAGTGCTCATGGCCTTGGGTTTCAGGAAGGTGTAAGAGGAAATAGACTATGGGGAAGGATACAGAAGGGGGCTCCAGCTACGCAGTCACAGGGAAGCCATAATCCCTGCCTAGTATAAAACTCTTTGTGTGGTTTCTTTAGAATCACCCTTGCTCCTGCCATGACCTCTACCGAGTGCTCTGTAAGTAAGCCCAATAAACTCATTGGTTCCCCTGGGAGAACTTTGGTGGAATTGTCCTTGTTTTGCCATTGGGAACTTCTGAGGAGAGCGTAGACATGGCTTATGTCTCTCCAGGGAGAGAGTTCTCACAACATTCAGCTAGGGGCTCAGGGGATGTTTCTGAACTATTCTATTCTCTCCTTCCTTACATTGTGTGTGTGTATGTGTGTGCATGTGTTCATGTGTGTGGTACACATGTATGTTGATGCACATAAATGTGTGTGGGTATGCAATTATGTATGTTGAGGCCAGAGGACAATCTCAAATGTCCTCAGAAGCCATCTATGCATCTTTCACTGGGTTAGAGATCTCCAAATAGACTGGGTGGACCATCCAATGGCCCCAAAGACCTTCCTGCCTTCACCTCCTCAGTGCTGGCATTACAAGGATATACAATGACACTTGAATGTGTGTGTGTGTGTGTGTGTGTGTGTGTGTGCAACTACTGCACCTAAGTAGACATCACAGGGCAGTTTGTAGGAGTTGAATATTCCCTTCCATTATGTGGGGTTCTTGAGGAATTGAACTCAGATCGTCAGGCTTGGCAGCCAGTGCCTTTATTTGCTGATCCATCTCACTGCCAGTTAGACTTCCTCCCTCCCTCCCTCTCTGCCTCCCTCCCTCCCTTTGAGGATTCTGGGAATTGAACTCAGGTCCTGGTGCTTGAGAAGCCATCACTTTACAGACTGAGCTATCACCACCTAGTCACCAGTCCAGTCTTTTCAAAACCCTTCACCTGCCTATGTCAAGTTTACCCTGTTCTTTCATCCAGGCCTTAGAGCCGGGACCGCATATACTTCTCTTAAATTTCGTTTTCAAAAGGAGTTTTTCGTATCCTCGGTCAGCTGCTGAAAACTCAGGTCTCTGCAGAGTCAACCGCTAAATAAACAAAAGCAATTATTTTTTTCTCCCCCCTCCCACCTCCCGCCCTGTTCTCTTGGCTTGTTTGAAACTATCACATCTACCTTCATAAGTCACAGCAAAGTGTTTTACGAGTAAACAATATCTGAAAGTGTGAATTACAGAACACGTTTAATTTTTCAAAACATTCTAGGCAAGCCCCTGGACTTTCTCCTCCTTTGTTCCCCAGGGCAGAGACCCTGAGTCACAGCGGCCATTCATTACGGGAATCTATGGCAGACAAACAGTGTTTGGGAATCTTCTAGCCTTGTGGAAGCCGGATTTGTTCCCAGATCATATTGTCTTTTGGCATTGTCTGTGTGACCAGCTTCCAGAGAGTTATTTAAAGAAAGCTCTCAAGCTCAAAGTTGAACCAGGAAAGAAGCAATTTGGCAACTTTGGAACTCAGGAATTCTAAACAAAAATGAGACTAGAACATCGAGTTCTTAAGAAGTCTTCTCATGCAACATGACTGATACATAAAAAAAAAATTTTCTTTTCCCATCCTCTTAGATAGGCACACACAGGGCGCCGTCCTGCCTTGCATGGTCAGACCCCAGTTTCCCCTTTCAGCAGAATTTGGTCAGAACTTTGCATACACAATTTCTCCTGGAAAATATATACATTAATCCTGGGCTTGCAGACATCTGTAAGTAGTTGAAAATCAAACAGTTCATGCCACTTACTCTGCTGAAGTGACACCCCATTTAAATGTTTCCTAAATGTTTTCCAGATTTGCAAATCCACTTTGATGTTTTAAATTTAATGAACAAGTGTTGAAATGATTTTGCTGTAGAAACGAGGCCTTTCAGCAAATAGGTGAAGTGTCTCTGTGGCTCAGATCACCGCGACAGGATCCGAGGTGGCCAAACCGAATCTACCTGCCTGAGGGTCATGTGCTTTTCATACATGCATCTGGGATCTGCCCCTGAGAGAGCCCAGTGCTCTTATCACCAGTGTGGTTTGTAATCTCAGCTCCTTCCAGGATGGATATGAGTCTCAGTTCCCTTAACAGGTGTTTAGAATTCTCCGGTGACTTTTAACCAACTCTACCTGTGAAGAAGGGGAGTGAGGTTCTGGTAATATGCAGAGACGTCTCTGGTTCAGGCTCACAACTGTTTTTATTTGGATATTTAGTTGTGTGTGCTTGCGTGTGTGTATGTATGTTCACTCCCACAAGTCTGGTACACACATGTGTGCATATGTGTAGAAACCAAAGCTCAACCTCAGGTGTCGTTTTTCAGGAGCTTTGTGTTTTTGAGACAGGGTCTTCCCTGGAGACTCGGTGCTCACTGATTAGGCTACAATGGCTAGCCAGCAGTTCCCAGGGATCCTTGAGTCCCTGCTCCCCAGAGCTGGTTGCAAACTCATACCACCAAGCAGGTTCTAGGGACCCAATTCAGGCACTTTCCCAATTGAATTATCTCCTCAGCCTTGAGTAGAGTCTTGACAACTGAGAGCAGAAAGGCCTATAGTAACAGAAGAAGACTTTCTCTTCATTTAGAGAGCAATTTCCCCAATGCTTCTCAGTGGGATCCTGGACAGAGATGTTTTCTGGGTTATTCCAGATAGAACAGGCCTCCCTCATGGATCTTGGAAGGCTGGGTCTTGCTGGACCGAGAGATGCTCCCTACCTTCAAGCAAGCCAGCTCATTCTGCTAAATGGACTCAGACAAAGCAGTGTACTCACTGCTCAGCAAAGAAGTGGTTATGGAGTCTCCCACATCAACCATGGAGTCCCCCACGTCAACCATGGAGTCTCCCACGTCAACCATGGAGTCCCCCATGTCAGCTATGGAGTCCCCCACGTCAACCATGGAGTCCCCATGACAACCAGAAAGTCCCCCACATTAACCATGAAGTCCCCCACGTCAGCCATGGAGTCCCCCACATCAGCCATGGAGTCTCCCACGTCAAACATGGAGTCCTGCATGACAACCATGAAGTCCCCCATGTCAGCCATGGAGTCCCCCAAGTCAACCATGGAGTCTCCCACGTCAACCATGGAGTCCCCCACGTCAGCCATGGAGTCCCCCATGACAACCAAGACCCTGGAACAGTGTTTCCACACATCTGTCACCATCCAGCACCCAGGTACTTCCTGGCTGCCCTTGGACCTGCAGTCTCAGGCTCTGGAACAGTAGCATGCCCCACACATGACTGGTGGCTCTCATAGACCTTAATCATGACAGGAAGACACTTGCTGCACGTAGGCTCTCCGGGCTTTGGCTGTTGTCCTCTGCCAGGCACCCCACTCTCGGCTGTCGTTTTTGTGAAGCCCCTCTTGTGACTGTTCCTGGGGATGCCACTCAGCTGTCTCCTTCTAATTGTGCATTTCCGCCACGTATCCACAATACCACACAGGGCCCAGTGTTTTCCCTGGTATTGGGATTTTTTCTGCTGTCTTTTATTCCTAGTGAGGGAGGAAATGGACACCTCACCATTTTGTGAAATGGCGTTTTCCTTAGTTATTTATACATTCTAGATATTAGCCCTCTGTAAAATGTGTACATAGCAAAGATTTTTCTCCCGTTCCATCGGTGGTCATGATGAAGTTTTATATAGCCATAAGGAACAAAGCTGTGCCATTTGCAGAAATATGGATACAACTAGAGATTATCATATTCAGCAAACAAAGTCAGACTCAGAAAGATACATACTGTATTAGATCTCAGTTGTGGATACTATATTTTCTATAGATATATAAAACCATGTATTTAAATGTCAAGGAAGTAGAAGCAATAGTGTCTGGGGAAGCCAAGGGGACTCAGGAGACGTGAGGAGGAGGAGGAGGAAACAAGAAAGGAAAGGTGAATGGGCATAGTCAAGGTAGATCATATATAAGCATAAAAATATTCCATGAAACCTAGCTTCCTGTAGACTGAATATAGGCTGTTAGGACCACTCCCTGCTAGGTTTTCCCTTTTATTTTCCAACTGCCAATATCACACATTTCACTATTTTTTTCTCATTCGTTTTTATTATTAGTCAGAAAACTTGAGGAGGTTGGAGGAGCAGGACAGAAGGGCCTTACATCTGAGGAACATTCAATGATGTGTCCCTGAAGAGCTAGGAAAATCATTATGCTGTGCAGCAGCTGCATCAACCTTCAAAACTCTCGAATAACTTATCCCTCTCAAGTGGGGTGAGTCTACTACCTAGGTTTAAACACTGTATGGGGTTCTTGGCGAAGAGTTCAGGACTCCTGGGCTCCACACTGTCCACCTTTGCAACCCTGTTGCTGCCTCTGTTCGGCTCATGTTCCGGCAGTCACATTGGTGAGACTTTCTGGGTGTAGCTTCTGAAAAGCCTCGGAGATAGTCTTACAGCAAACGCTCTGTCCCTCTGCTTTTACAATCCTTCTGCACCCTCTCCCAGAATATTCCCCAAGCCTATTGTTTTGTAGACGGATCGTTTGCAGCTGGGAGCCACAACGCTGTATCTTCATTGGCTATGGTTCTCTGTCTCTGTCCACCCAAAGAACAGCAGGCAACGAGGCAGTACTGAGAGGCGGAGAAATAGTGTTCCCCATGGAAGAACATCTAATACCAAATGGTTAGCCCTGAAAACACGCATACAGTCTGAACAGGTGGTACTTATGTATTTATGTACACATATGTAAGTAATAGCAATTAATGAAAAAGAGGCCACGAATTTGACAAAGAGCAAGGAGGGGTGTATGGGATTTACAGGGAGAAATGATGTGATTATATCAAAATCTCAAAAACAAAAGAAATAATTTTAAAAATTGCACTTAAAACGTCACCTTTAATATTTTTCACAGTTGTCATGGTGACTATTTTGACAGACGCAAGATCATGCTCCCTGGTGTAGCTGACATTTGTATCCAGGTCACGGTGGAGGGACAACCACTGAATCATCTGTGTCCTCTTTGCGCTCCTGAAGGAGGGTGTGCCTGTCACCTCCGCTTTCGGCTGCTCTCCCGTCTGGTCGGCTTTTGTCAGGCTTCCGGGTGGAGTTAGTGGACCTGTGTGCCTTGAGTCAGAAAGCTGGGTAACGAAATGTGGAAACAAGTAGAAAACCTGGCAGTCTCCACAGCAGGAATCCCAGGCACGCACACTGTGGTTAGCCTCTGAGTCTTCAGAAGTGAGGAGTGGGCTGTGGGGATGACGCTCGGCCTTGGGCTGAAGGTTGCTTCCTGACCTTCCATCCTAACCTTGCGATCCTCTTCATTGTTCCACTGCTTCTAAGCAATTTTTTTTGGAGGTTCTTAAGGAGTTTACCTTCCAAAAAGACAATGTTGAATAAGGTCAAAGGATTAGGTGCTGTCCCCACTTAGAATGTACAAATTAAAGAATTTATTTCCCAGGGGCTGGCTTTAATTATTTGTCTTGTGGAAGACTGGGCATCCTGACTCGGGAATCAGGATATTATGTCATCTTTCCAGAAGAGTGTTTTGAACCTTCACACACTGATCCAATTAATTGCTCCTTCCCACTTCTCGATGTCTTTGTGCGCCATTAGCCCCTCTTTTGAACTCGGCTTCCTGCTCACCGCTCAACCTTCACAATCCCACACAGATATTCTTTTTCTGCCCTCCCTTTATCTTCATCTCTGTTTAGCTGTCTTCCCAACCCTCTGAAACGACGCTTGACTTGCCCACAAGGCTGTCACCTGTGGACTGTACTCCTCAGCAGGACGGGGAGGGGAGGGCGCGGCCCGGGATTCACTGTTAGCTGAAGCCCTAGCGTGAACTTTTTCTGTCCGTGATTAGCTCACTTGCCAAGCACAATTAGAGCTGTCATCTTGGTGCAGTGCGGAGCGGCTCACAGCTGAGCCTACCTCCCCTTCTGCGTCTCCTGAGACATGTTCAGCCACGTTTGTCTCTTCTAGAACTCTACCAGACTCCAGCAGGAAAAGTGCAGTTTTCACACCGCAGGCTAGCTGTAAATGCACGGGCTTTGCCCTGCTCTGACGTGGACAAGATCTAGGACAAGGCTGCTGGTTGCCACAGAGGAGGAGGTATCTGTAGAATTTCCCATCACCCTAAGGTTCCTCACACGAGCCAGGATGTAGGGAAGAGACAGCAGCTCGTCTCCTCAGGTCACCTCCAGTGACCTACTCCATCCTCCCTGTTCCGCTCTAGTTCAGTCAACGATGAACCCGTCAGGAGATTAAGACACGGATGAGGCCAGTGGCTTCATGGTGCAGCCACAGCCTCACAGCCTAGGGTCCCAACAACGTGCTGAGGACCAAACCTTCAGTGAAATGAGTCTGTAGGGGACACTGGTACTAAACTTTAACGAGCAAAGAATGATGAAGAAAAAGACATTGTCTGAGGATTGGGTATTAATATGCGGTTTTCAGAGAATTAATGCACATTCTCAAAATATGCCTAAGCATCTGGGGAAACTGAACAAAACCGAGATAGACGAAGGAAGAAAGGATGGTGCTAAAGATAGATGCCCTGCTTCCTCTGCCCTCTCCCTCTCTCTTCCGCCCCTTTTCTGTGAGCGTAGGATTACAAACCGGTACTGCCACACTTGGCCAAATTACGTTTCGTTTCTCTTTTTTCTCTTCTCAAAATAGCCTCCTTTGATTTTCCTTTCAATCAGTCTATGTTCGTTATCTAAAATAATGGGTCTCATTTTGGCATGTTTATATGTGTAGGCTACGTACTTTGATCATACCCAGCCCTACCCTCATTTGCCCCACCCCCACTGGGCCATTCCTCTTCCCAGATATCCTCATTTCTACTTTCTTAAAACCTAGATTCTGCCTAGGCGGGAAAGCATGCTGTACTGGTTTTTCTGAATCTATCTTATTTTGTTTACTATAATGATATCAATTTAATCCATTTTCTTATAAATGGCATTGTTTCATTCTTTGTGGTGGAATAAATGATTGTGTAAATACACCACATTTTCTTTTGTCATTCATTTGTTTATGGGCATCCTCAAGAAGTATCATATGGATGGGAAAAAGACTTGTGCCATGGTTGTTCCCAGACTGGCTTTGTTGCCTTTCTTTCTTCTTTTTCCTCTCCCTGGTCTACTGACCTTGCACTCACGATGCCTTCCGTGAGCTCCTCCAGCCCCACCATGCATGTGCTTTACACTAGTGGAGCCACAGCCTGCTGTGGCCTTGCTGAATCCCAGGCCCCAGATACCTGTGTGTGTGAGAGACACTGTGGTCACACTAATTTGCATGTGCTGGTGCACATGTGTTGCATGTGTCTGTGGAGGCCAGAAGTCAATCTCAGGTGTTGTTTTTATTCAGGTGCTGCCCACAAACATTGCTGGGAGGAGAATGAATTGTAGCGAGGAGATCGCTTGCTTGCTCCTGGCTGCTCATAACCCAAATAATCATACAGAAACTATATTATTTAAAAATATTTTAAAACACTGCTTGGTCCATTAGCTCTAGCTTATTATTGGCTAACTCTTACATATTAATTTAACCCATTTCTAGTAAACTGTGTATGGACACGTGGCTGTGGCTTTATTTACCAGGTAAAGTCCAGGCATCTGTCTCCAGCGGAGCTACATGGTATCTCTCTGACTCCGCCCTTCTTTCTCCCAGAATTCAGTTTAATTTTCCCCACCTAGCTCTATTCTTTTGCCCTATTACAGGCCAAGACAGTTTCTTTATTCATTACCCAATAAAAGTAGCACATAGACAGAAGGACCTCCCACACCAATGAATAGGGTGCTTGGAGTCAGGCAGGACAGACAAAAGTTGCTAGAATGCCCTCTAGCTCAAACTCAACACTTGCTCTTGGTCAGTGAGCTCCCTCCAGGTCAGCCGTCATGAGGACATGGAGTTCAGGTGAAGTCCAGACTGTGCACAGCTAGAAAGAGGCCAGAAAGACCTTCAGGATTCCAATTTTGCTCTTGATTTGTGCCCATTTGTGTTTGCCATCCCATTAAATGATGCGTTGAAAATAAGGTTTAACTTAGGGCCCTAACTATAGAAATACTTTTCTTCCCTAGAGTTAGCCACCTAGCTGGCCAGTCCTTTTTGTGATTTTATTTTGTTTTGAGGTGTGTATGTGTGTGTTGTATGAAGCCAAGTGTGCAGAGATGCACACCCATGCAAGCATATTCAGAAGGCAGAGGAGGCTGTTGAGCATCTTGTTCTCTAGATCTGTGAGTTATTCCCTTGAGACGGGGTCTCTCACTAAACAAGAAGCCCACTATTTTGGTTAAGTTGTAAGGCCAGAGAGCTCCCAGGATCTGCCTGTCTCTATCTCCCAATTTTGGGGTTAGAGGCACAGAGACTTCTATGGGCACTGGGGATTCAAACTCAGGTTCTTATCACAGCACAACCGCTCTTACCCATGAAGTTATCTCCCTAGTCCCTCAGCTGGCTCCATTGTCAAAAGTCTCGTTGGATTGTACTTTCCAGTCCTGTCCCAATGTGTCACCTCCCCAAGTCTACTATGCCGTGCAGATGAAGCCATTGGCATGCTACAGAAGATGCCCACAAATCCATAGCAGTAGGAGAAGCTGCGGCAGCAGGCCATGTCAGTCTTTGGTTTAGAAAGTCAATGCTTCTGGGACATCAACAAAGAGAGCAGCGTAAGAGGTGGCAGTAGCAAGGTGGCAGGTTAGAGACCTGCCTGGGCCGATTAGGAAGATCCTGTCTCTAAAGACAAAAGGAAAAGGAACATAAAGATCAAGAAAGCAGACAGATGTTTTAGGAAGATAAGGTAGAGCTATGGGAAGGCAGTGAAAGGCTTCCTAGTTTCGGTGGGGGCACTAAACACCTGTACTTTGTGTTTGATACACTGCATTCGAAGGCTACAGGCTTTTATGGTTTTCTCATTAGACATTTAAGGAGCAGTATAAAGACTAAAATATTTATGTGAGTTTTAGGGCATTGTATGAGAATTAGAATAATTATGAGATGCCTCCTTACAATGATCTCTAAAGACTAAGGCTGTTGAAAAGATAAGCTAATTCTTTTTCTAACTCAGTGCAGTTCAATCTTCACGGTATCCACAACGTCTTTGTTATCTTCTTTCTTTGGAATATAATGAAAAATGTTGTCTCTGGTCCTTTTATGTGTAGAAAAATGAATTGTTTTGCATAATTATAGCTTAAAAATTTCACTGCAGCTGATTCCTTAACGCACGCGGTTCGGTCGCAGCTCTGTGAACTTACCATCTGAAACCGATCCTCAGCCAGTTTGAATCTGGGTTCAAAGTTGTGTTGTTGAAGAGACTTTTCTACGGAGATGTGAATGAATGTCTTCTGCCATTCAGTATGGCTCCTGCGTGCCAGTGATCACTGGGTCCTTGAAATATGGCTAGATTGATTGAACTCAATTTTAATGTTCATTTAATTTAAACCATTTTAAATGTCTTCATATTATTATTATGACTACCACTATTATTATTGCCTTTTCAATGGCCCAAATCAGGCCCTTGCATGCAAGGCAGCCGCTGTCTTGGTGAGCGACTTAGCACCACAGCTAATTTAACCTTAAGTGACCACAAGATGTTATAAATCAGCATATTAGACATTGCAGGTTTGGATATTGAACACTGATGTGGCCTGATGTAAAAAGAACTACCTCACAAGTATCTTGAAAGACCTCTGCTCCAAAATTATAGCCCTACTACCGGCAAGCCCCAGGTCTCGGGACAGCATAGAGCAACATAGCTATAAGAGCAAGTATCAGTGATACTTGAGCTCCTTCTGAGGCTAGGGAGATGGCTTAGTAGTGAGGTGTTTGTGGGCAAGCATCCAGACTTGAGTTCAGTTCCCAGAGTCCATGTAAAAAGCTGATTGTGATGTCTCATGCTGATGATCCTAAATCTGAGGAGGTAAAGACAGGCAGAGCCTCAGGGCTTAGCACACGCACACGGACACATAGACACAGGCAGAGGCACACACCCACCCACACACCCACACACGAATACATGTATGCTGCAATATACCCCCCACTACCACAATTTCTACTGAGTTTGGCAGTCAGTGACTGGAAAGTATTGGGGAGCATGACATTCAAAAGTCATTTGAGAAAAGCAGCTTCCTTCCTTGAGTGGCTTTTGATTGCAAGAGGAAGTCCCGCCTATCCATGTCATTGGCTGACTTTCATCTGCCGGGACTCAGGTGGGAATGAGAGGCTGTGATTCTTCAGTACATGGATCCTGCTTAGCTCTGCAGCCAAGGGCACTTTAGGGAGAATCATTTTGGATGATCTGTTCACAGCAGAGGTTCAGGGAAAAAAAACTGACCTTTCATGAAAACAGGACTCAGGTTGAAGAGCTGACATCTTAATAATATCTTTATTGGTTGAGTACAGCACATTTTATTGACCACGCTAAAAAATCTATAACGTGCATGCCATCATATTTCCCATGTACCCTGGTGTAATGAAATAGTTCCCAAACTCTCCCAAGCTCTTTCAAGTATGTACGCTATAAAAACATTACTGATGGCCTTATAATGGTAAGCTACTCCTTCTCAGCCAATAACACTGTCTTCCATCCAACTACCACAGCACCTAAATCTCAAGGTACGAGAGGAGGGGGACAAAGGCTTTGAAAAAATGTCCAGTAACATGTTGCTACTTAAGGGAAATGAAACAAAATAGAATAAATTTCTTTGCAACGATAGAGAAACTGAAGGGTAGCCCTCAACCAGTATCTCCGATTTCTAGACGTGCCTGCCACAAGCCCCTCTGGTAGCACTGTGCCAGGGTTCTCAGATTCAGAAATTCCTCTGCCTTTGGGTAGTGCCATAGGCTTACCTTGGTTACGTGACTGAGCAGAGAAGAGCTCTTGGTCCTTTAAACAGCATTCTTGACCTCATTGAGCAAAGTTGTACCATGTGGCTCATGCTATGCCTAACTTACGAAGCTGATTCCAGGGGCAGACACAGTTTCCAGTTAACCTAGTGTTTCAAGAGCACCCACTTCACTGGGTCTTCACTTGTTTCTGATTTTCACTGCATTTTGTCTTTGCCCTGTGGGAGCAGTGAGCATCTACTCTGACTTTCCTCCCTTCTCAGCTATTGTTCAGTTAGTAATTCCTATACAGTGGGCATCACACGAGCAGTACCTTGGTGTACAGTCATCCGTTCCTAGAATAATGCCACTACCTCTTAACTGCTGTGTGCTTCTCCAATTCAACCTAACAGTGCAGTCAGATTCCTCTTTCTAAAGTCGTATCCTGCCATGACAGCATTGCTCACAGACCCTCAGTGGCTACCTGCCACCCCCGGAATGTGGGCTGTTCTCTGCCTTCTATCTCGTCTGTCCTCCTGACACCGTCCCAGCCTGTCCTCCCAGACTCTTTAGTCACAAATGACCATTTCCCATTAGGTTCCAGTGACACCTAACATTGAATGCATTGGATGTATTTGAATTGAAGCATTGATATTTGATCAGGACCCAATACAACTGTAGTGTTTTGTAAACCAACGCTCCGTCATTCTGTCCAGAGCCGAAGCTCACACCAGCCACTGGTTTTCCCGGCCATGTGAGGGAGATGATGTTTACTGTCTGGGATTGACCTCTGCATGAAGGGAGTGTGTCTCCTTTCGTCATCGTGACCCTCTAGGCAAGGGTACCTTGGCAAGCTGCTGCATGAACTGTACCGTGTGCAGAAAAGAACTTGCCCCACATCTGAAGACAGGAGATTGGGTAGGCAGGAACACGTGACTGGTGAGGTCAGGCTTTCCAGCCCCTCAGCTGACGTGATAATTAGGATCTAGGCGGGGCAGCGAGGTCCAGCAGGTGCAGAGAAAGGCTCCCATAGAGGAGCTTCGAGGCCAGTTTTCGGGAACGTTTCCCTCTTAATGGGAAACATTTCCGTTCCATCCAGGGATTTTGGGACTACATCTTGGGCCTTTAACAAGAACATATTTGATTTGTTCATTTTCTCCTCCTACTTAATTAAGAGGTAAAAATCCTTCTCAAAATGATTAAGACTCAAGGGCCAGATGTGGCGGTAATGCCTGTCATCTCAACATGTGGGCTGGAGGCCAGTCTATACTGCATAACAGAAGCCTAACATAAAGTCCACAGTGTGTGTGTGTGTGTGTGTGTGTGTGTGTGTGTGCGCGTGCACACACACACGTGCATGTGATTTTCTTCATTCATTTTATTCAGTTATAAGGACCCAAAATTACTTCATGTACAAAAAGGATATAACTGGATATAATTATATTAAATAAATTAAGACACTCATCACTCATAAAAACAAATATCTCATTATCTCATTTGTAATACATAAATCACACATTTATATTTATGTACCTGAATGTATGCATGTGTATGTTGGAGTAGTTGATGGTCTTGATAAACCTGATCAAATATTCTGAGTGCCTGGGCAGATCACCTCCTGAGAGTTACCAGAGACCTGATGAAAATGCACTGGTCCTCAAATCGGCAATGCCCAACTGCGCACAGAGCCTGACCTCACCTCCCATCAATTTGAAAAGTCCTCTGGAAGGTGAATTTGAAAAGAAAAAAAAATGCCGGAAATGTGGATTTGCCTTTATCAGCAACAGGAAGCGACAGGTGCATGGAATTAACTTACTAAGAAAGTTAAGGGTTCTATTTCTCAAAGAGCCCCTATGAGTTGCCTCAGAATCATCCGTCTCCACAATTACTTCAGTTTGAATGAACTGCCTTGAAATTAGACAAACTTTGCTAGCCAGCTACAGTCTGAAGATCCTGTTCACTTCCCAGTCACATTGGAAGCACTGTCTTGGCTGGTCTCCTTGACATTGGCTTTCTGAAAGGTAACAAATGTGAGCTAATCACCTAAAACAGAAAAGCTGGGGTATGGAGGGTGGGAATTTCAATGAGCTCAGTGTTGATTGGGTGAGAAGGCTTTTTGTTTATGTTTTATTTAGACTCACAGTGTTGGTTCAGTTCGTGACGTCTTTGTCCTGTTGCTTTTGGATTGTAGGGAGTCTGCACATCACTGCAGAGAGGCACTCTCTGTGCTCAGAGCCTGGCTTCTCACAGTCCCTTGAGAGGCATGCACCAGTTGACCCAAGGACCTCCCACTAGGCCCCACCTCTTCTTAAAGGTCCCATGACCTCCCAGTAGCAGCAAGTTGGGAGAGAAGCCTTTCAGGGACTTTTAGATCCAATCTAGAGATGCCCATAAGCCCCTGCTTGTAGTTAGCTTTCCTACAGAGCGATCTTATGGCTTTGAGGTTTTGTCCAAAAGGAAACATTTTTTAAAGATGGAAGACTTTTGGTGAGGAAGCGATGTATTTATCATCGGATTTCTTTAGTACAATAAACTAAGCTCTCTTTTAAAAAGGAAAAAGGAAGGTTTGGGGGCACTTCAAACCTCATCAACTACATTTGATCCCAGACATTATCTAGGCTTATCTTGAATAGAAAAATGCTAGTAACTCAAGTGTTTCAAAGCTCTGGAGCTTCCTCGCTCATCGGGAGGCTGATTAAGCTTATTATTTAGTGTCCAAAAGGCTTCCAGGCTTATTGACCAGCCCCACATGCAGAAACAGTGCATAGAAGAGTGTGCAACTATTTTCAAAGCCCCAAGGAACCCAGGTCAGCAGACCAGACATGGACCTCTCATTCTGCAGCATGAGCTGGGGCTCTGGCTTTTTCTGCCAAGAGTCTGTGGCGTGGGCAGGCTCATTTCTATGCTCCCCTGAGAGCAGTGAGTCCCAGCCCCACATTTACAGAAGCCCAGCCATGTTTTCACACCTGGTTATGTGTCCATATTTCCTGGTGTCCAAGCAAGAAGTGAGTTTTATAACGTGTCTTTTCACTCAAAGACTTCACCTCCCAGGAGAACCATCCTGCAGGCTGGTTCTAGAGTTGCTGAACCTCGAAGCTCGGATTTATTCAGTACTGTCAAGCGTCCTGGTGCTTGCCAAGAAAAACAGTGTGGCAGCTGGGTCTTTGTGGGTGTGAAGCAGCCATGGACCACTCTGAAACCGAGGCTCAGGAGCAGCAGAGGACTTTGGGCCTTGTTGCTGTTTTCACAGGGTGGGGGCTGAGTCCCTTTAGCCCCCCTCCCATGCAGATTGTCTTCTTTTTCTTTAAGCCAGCATTTCCTTCAATTTTTATAGTCCCTAACCACTTTGATTTTCCTACACTGACCAGTAAAAGAAATGTGGACCCTTCTATGAAGAGATAATCTGCTGTATTTATTAGTTTATTTACAACTGGGTATTTCTGATAGGAAAGATAATCAGCTCAGTGTGTTAATTCAGTAAAAAGAAGGTTTTTAATTTTTTAACAAAGGAAGCTGAGTGAATGGCTCTTTGGAAGAGCACTTGCTTGGCTTATCTGAGGCTCTGGGTTTGATTCCCAGCACTGACATATAAACAAAATCAAATCAAAAATGGCAGTGTCCTGAGTGATCGGCCTGTGTGTGCTAAGAAGCTGGCGTATTAAAGAGCGTCTCCCTCCCTCCTATCTGTTGAGTCAGAACGTGTTTTCTTTATTCTGAAGGGCATGTCTTCTTATTTCTTCCATGAATTCGGTGTCTTTTACCCCAAGGGAAGGTAGGGGCTGACCTGTGGGCTGTTAGTAGCCAAGATCAACAGTCCACGATGAAGCTCAAGTGTTCTATCCTGATGGCTGCCTCCCTGGCCGCTTCCTGGGAGGTTCGGGCAGGGAGGGTGGGAACCGTGAGGGCGAGCCACCGGGGAGTTCTGACTTGAGCTTCTGCCAATGTTTCTTTTGTATCAAATGATTATAATTCAGGGGTTTTCAGCCAACTACAGTCACTAAATTATTCCATTGTTGAGCCTCAGGAGCACACTGCGCGGTTTTCCGTGCCTGTCTCCCAGCGCGGTCTCACGGACACTGATTCGCATTGGGCCCCTCGAGATCCTTCCCTTTCATTGTTGAGGATTTGCACTGCTGCTCTGTGCTCTTGCAGGAGAGACATTGGTGCTGTTAGACTATCCAAACAGTGGATCCCAAAGAACTGATATTTCTCCAGGAATCCCGTGCTTGGGGGAGGGGCACGGAAAGGCTGGACCACCCCCCACCCCCATGCTTCTGGTGGAATGGGAGTGATAGCCCAGGAAAATAAAATGTTTAACACAGTTCAGACCACTTACTAGGCTGCTTTCTAGGGCAGAGGGAGCCCAGACAATGACGAATCCGTGATGGATGGGGCTGGCTTTGGCCAAGACTGCTTGGCACTGCGTACCTTTCTGCCTTCTTTTAAACCCAAACCTCTTGTCAGTGCAGTGAGGACAGACTTGGAGGTCATGAGGCTTCTTTGTTTGTTCCTCATCCCAGTGTACACACATTGATTATTATTTGTCTCTTTAATTGGTGTACTAGAGACGGATGGCTGACTGAGCCTGGCTTGTTGGGGCTGCCAGGTCCCAGGTTCTGACCCCTGCAACTCTAGTAATGAATTTCTCAGTCCAGCCAGGCACTGTCTCACACTCCCAGAGGTCTCAACAGCACAGAAGGTTTTTTGTTTTGTTTTTGTCTTTTTTCTTTAGGTCATTTTAGGTCATACCTATCAAATATATGTACCTTAATAAGCTGGAGAATTCCAAAGTCAGGGAAATTAGGTACTGAAGTCTCTCACCTGCAGCTGCAAGCTGGGTTCTCCCAGCGTGGTAATTACCCAGCCAGCGCTTCCAGAGGTGGAGAGAGACTGGATGGAGACCCGAGCTTCTGTCAGAACCAGCTCCTGCCTAAGGGGATGGCCAGCGAAGGCTGGGCCAGGCTGATGGCGGCTTGGATCCTCCCACCAAGAAGTTCCAAGAAAGGAAGGGCACAGAGATCTCTGCTCCACCCCCGGCACAGCTAGGTCACTGCTGGTCTCCGTTCAGGCTGGCTGCTGCCCTTTTTCTACAGCTTCAGGTCACAGAACTTTCTAGTTTGCGCACTCCTCTAGTTAGCTTCCCTTCACTGCTCAATGTGTTTGTGGAATGTTCTGAGAGCCATGATCTGCCTTCATCTCCTTTGGCTTCACCCTCTGCAGAGCCTTTTTTCCTGAGGCGTGTAGAGGCACAGCCCACGGTCAGGAGACCTAGTCTGATGTGCAGTGATAGCTGGCTGGGGAAGTGGCTGTGAGCCAAGTTATAAGAAACCTAACGGGGAGAGAGCTGACCAGGGCAGAGACATGGGCAGTGCTGAGACGTGCTAGTGAGAGAGGGTCCGTCCGACAAGGAAATTAGGGGCACTGAAAGGTCAAGGCACAGTTAGGAGGCTACTAGAAGTTAGAAGAAGAGAGGCAAATAGAAAGTTTAGGGAAAGCCACCGGAAGGACACAGTCAGGTGAAAGAAAATAGAATTTTTCATTGTTCTGCTACTCCAAGGCAGGAATGATAACGCCCACATTCTGAATATTTTACCAATGCTGCTCTCCTTGGAACTTTGTATGTATGTATGTGTGTGTGTGTGTGTTCATGTGTATGTTTGTGTATGTGTTTATGTGCATGCGTGTTAGTATGTGTGCAGAGACACACATGAATGTGTGTGCACACACACATAGAGGCCAGAGGACAACCTTGGGTGTTGTTCCTCCGTGGCTATTCACTTTGAATTTTGAGATATGCCCTCTCACTGAGACTTGGGACCCGGTGGGCTCAGTGAGCTGGCTGTCAGTTCACACAGATCCAAATAGCTCTGCCTCCCCAGTGTTGGGATTCTAGGCATGAGCCCCATGCCCGAGGTTTTACATGGATGTTGGGAATCAAACTCAGGTCCTCTGGCTCTCACAGCAAGCAATTGACTGACTGAGGCATCTCCCCAAGTCCCAAGGGTCTCTGTAGTCATAGTGACTACAAGACATACGCGGTGGCTACTACAGTAGGAGCAGCTAATACTAATATTGTGTAGTCATAAATAGGAAAGTATTTGGCTTTTTTAAACACTGGCAGACTGAACACATGAGTGTCCCCTTCTCCTGCCCCCTCTTTCCTTCTACCACCCCTCCCAAGTGCTTCAAGCTGACAGTAGATAGTTACAAAGGGCTGAAGGACAAATGACAAAGCAGCAGAAGGCATAGGATGGATTGAAAGTGTCCCTGAAACCTCAGAGGTGGAGAGCGGAATGGGGCTGGGGGTGGGAGTGACTGGAAGATGCTGTGGGGTAGTTGTACCCTGTGTGAAGATTGTGTCATTGCTATGATTGGTTTAATAAAGAGCTGAATGATCAATAGCTAGGTAGGAGGTACAGGGAGGAGGGACTTTGGGGCAGAGAGAGGAAGTAGGAGGTACAGAGGAGACGCCAAGAAAACCTGGAGGGAATAAGACATATGGAATGAAAGGAAGGTAAAAAGCCACGTGGTAAAATGCAGACTAATAAAAGCTAGTGGGACAAGCTTAAGCTAAGGCTGAACTTTCATAGGTAATAAGTTTCCATGTTGTTTTTGGGAGCCGGCTGGCAGGACAGAAAAAGATGGGTTACAGGAAGGCGCTTGTCTGAATCCATCCACTTTTACGGGGAAGTGCCACTAGAAAGTCTTCTGGTGTCTGTTTCACCAGAAACTGGAACAGCCTGGAACAGCCTGGAAGCCTGGCAGCGAAGGTTCCTTAAGACAAGGGCTTCTTAAGCCTGTTCCATCTGCAAGACTTTATCACCCGAGAATTTTTATCAAGATTTTTCTTTCCCTTTATTTTTAGTTGTGTGTATGAGTGTGTGCACATGAGTGGTGGTCCCTGAAGAGGCCAGAAGAAGGTGTCAGATCTTCTGAAGCTGGAGATAGAGGCCCTTGTGAGCTGCCCAGCGTGAGTGCTGAGAGTCAAATGAGCCCTTTCCAAGAGCACCAAGTCATCCCAACTACTGAGCCATCTTTCCAGATCCTACCTGAGAAACTTTTGCATGACCCTGGATATATAAAATGGGTATGCAGGGCTATTGAGGTAGCTGCAGATAAAAATGCTGTGTAAGACTCACAGATAAATAGGATTCTTAGAACCCATATAAAGGTGGAAGGGGAGAGTCAACTCCTCAGAACTGTCCTCTGACCTCCATGTGTGCTATAGCACACACACGCTAACTTTTAAATCCCATAAAAGCTCAATCATCCACCGTTAATAAATCATAAAGAAATTCTTTTTTAGAATAATTTTAGTAGGCATGTAATTTTATAATTTATGCAAACAGATTTATATATTAATGAGAAGCATGTGCTTGCTTATTTTCACACAAAGAATTAACTTTCGGGGATTAGATCAGCACTTAGGGCCCTTGCAGAGGACGGAAGCTCGGTTCACAACTCCTACCTACCTACACTGGGCAGCTCACAAGTGCTAGGAACTCCAGACTCACAGGATACAGCACCCTCTTCTTGCCTTTGAAAGCTCCCACTCGTGGGTACATGTGCACACAGACATGTAGTCAAAAATAGAATAAGTCTTTTAAAAATGAAGTAAATCTTTGCTGCTGAATATTTGATATTGCAAGAAGAGCATCATCAGTTGGGGAGGGTGTTAATTGGTGTGTTTATAATCATCAGCACTAGAATGCTACTTCACATAAATGACAACACAAAATGAGAAGATAGAATTCTGTCCTAATCCCAAACCATAATTTCATGGTAACATCTTTATCTTGTAACTCAAATGGCAATTCAAACAGCAATTTCCGCCCCCAGGGTCTCACTTTGTAGCCCTGGCTGACCTGGCTGACTCAATTTGAGACCAGGTGAGCCTGGAACTCACAGAGATCTACCTATCTCTGTCTCCTGAGTTCTGGGACTAAAAGCTACTAGACCTGGCCTCAAACATCTATTTTGAAAGTCAAACACATACAATAAAACCCAAAGAGATATTAATTTGATTCTTACATGTGGAGGAATGGTGGTGGAAAAATATAAGTCTTTTCTCTGTAATTAAACCATGAGGTTTCCATAAAAAGAGAAAACTTGGTGTGCATAGTTAAGAGAAAAAAAGACACAGCAGTTCATAAGGCACAATGGTCTTGAACCTGAGCTCAGCTATTTCAAACAGTGTGGTTGCAGGGTGCAGTGGCATGCACAGGGGGAACAGTGTGGTTGCAGGGTGCAGTGGCATGCACAGGGGGAACAGTGTGGTTCTGGGGTGCAGTGGCATGCACAGGAGGAACAGTGTGGTTGCAGAATGCAGTGGCATGCACAATGCAAAGGACACCTGTCCTGTGCTCAAACCAAGGCTGTGAGGAGGCTGCTCAATGCAACATGGCTGATCACTGCCCAGAGCACCTTGAGTTCATTACATTTTTGATTTTTTTCATACATCTGCCATCTGTGTGCCAAATATTACACTTTCCCCACATTCAGTCACTCAGCCCCACCTGGGGTCACACCCAGCATTTAGAAAGCTGAGCCTTAGGCCACTGGAGCTGTCAGTGGAGCAGCTGGGATCCCATCTCTCTTTCCTCCTACCCATTATGATTTTGCTTCTTAAATTATGCACAAATATTGATTAGATGGAAAAAAAGACCACGTAGCACTGTGTTGTGCACCAGGCACTTTTTAATAACTTTACCTGAATTATTGCTCTTAATTCCCACATAATTATTGCATAAAGCACCTTGCTTTCTGCATGGAAAGCTCTGAGGCAGCAGTCTTAGGAAAATAGGGATAGCAGATGTGAAGGAGCCTGCTCAAGGTTGGCTGTGGACCCACAAAGTTGATTCCAAAGGCTTTGCCATTAACGACTCCAGTTATCGACTTTGCATTGTATTTATGTCGGAGTTAAGGTAGCTTGCAACTATATGCTTCAGTATATCAATGTTTCATGAAGGCATGGGCCTAGCAGATGCAATCAAACTGTTTAAGAAACTTAAGGTCTAAGCTGATTGGAGACAAGGCACGGAAAAACAAGAGAACAAACAGCTGCAAAGAAGCCCAGGCTCAGTGGGCCCCTTGCCACCTCTTGGCTAAAATGTGGTGCTGTTATGCATCCATGAGCCATCTTGGAGCCAAGACGCCAAGCAGAGTTCAGGAATGAGCAATCCTGTGATTCTGGTATCTGATCAGCTAAGTGAATGCAGAAAGATCCGTGAACTCACCTTAGAAGTTGTTGGCTGTCTCGGTGGGTGATCCTGAAGAGCTGGCAATAAAACGGGTGTGTGTTGTAGCACTGATTCTAACTGTACCCTGAGTGCAGACTCAAAAGCAGTGTGCAGTTGTTTCCATAAATAAACGGTGCATCTTTTTTGCAAGGGCTGCTTAGTAAAGTTGATTTCCTTTCTACTTTGACCACATCCGCTGAACTTGACTTGAGAAGTGAAAACATGACGAATATCGCCTTGATCTTAGTTGCGCGCCTCGGTTCTCTGTCTAGAACCAGTTCCTTTTCTGCTGCCGGCTGTTTCAGGTTGAAAGTAAACATGGTATGAGCATTCCCTCCCACAAAGGCAAGGCGAGGAATGGTCCTGTTCTTGGGGTCCTCCCTTCTGTGTTCTCAGGAAGATGGAAACCTAAGCAGCCGGCGTCATGTTGTAGAAATCGGATTATAAAAACTTTATATACTGTTGGTGCATCTTACTCTGCAAAAGTCAGTTCTCATGCCAGACTCGGATTTGGCATCAGCAAGGAAAGGCTAAAACCGAGTACCGGGGGGACCCCTTCTGACATCTCAACCACGGGCTCATGTCAACTGAAACCTCATTAGAAGTGGCCACAAGCAGTCTGGTTTCCATACCTGCCAACATTTTCCTGCAGCCAGCCCTTAACCACTTTCATAATTCACTTAAAACTACCCAGTCCTTGTAAGTCAATGAGATTAAGCAGTGTCAGCTGCCGGCTTCCAGCAGTTCCTCGGTCGCTGTATTAATATCTGTGTTCTCACCTCTTTCCCCTGAAGGCAGGAGCTTGCATGACGGCAGCCATTCGTTCCATCCAAGATTTCAGGCAAAGGGGAAGCCATGGGCAGATGATGTGGAAGACAGATGTTTCTGGAACCATCTCCATACACTTTAGCATTTATCAAATACGCAAGGACAGAGTTATTGTGGTCTCCGTGCGTACACTGAGAGTTCGGATTTAGTTGAAGTGTGAGGCGTAGACACGCTGCCTGACCATAGATAACAGAGTATTCTTTTTTCTTATCTCTCTGCATGTCTCCATTTCTGCTTATTGCGTCATTTTTCTTTACATCTTAAGGGAAAAATAGCTCAAAACCGAGATGTTTTCACAGGGTTAGCTTTTTTCCTTAGTATAGTCTGAGTAACGATGAACTCAGCTTCCAGTTATCTTAAGTTGCTTCACATTGGGTCAACCCTGTGTTAGTTTCCCAACACAGTAACAAACACTGTGGTAGTGAACTCAAAAAGAGGAAAAGGTTACATTTGGGCTCAAGGTTTTATCAGGCCTAGCACACGACCCATTCACCACCTTTGCCTCACCATGGTGAAAGTGTGTTGCAGAGCAGCTCAGCTTATCTGAGGACCAGGAGGCAAAGGAGGGGAAGCAGATGGGGGTAAGAGTCCCATTACCCTCTTCAAGACATACAAACAATAACCTAAAGACATCCTTCCACACTCTAACTCTTAGAGGTTCCAACTTCTAATAGCACCTCCCTAGGGGTGCGGGATGGAGTGGCGGTGGGGTGGGGCTTTTACACAAGGAACTGAGCAGATGTTTAAGATCCAAACTATAGTAAAGATTGCGGTTGCATGTAAACCCTGAAACCACACTATTAAGATGGTAACTCAAATCATATGTATGGATTTCTCCCTGTAATAAAGAATCCAATGCCTGGGGTCCAGAGACAATTCTCTTAGTATCCCACATTGAACTATCCTTTCTCTCACAGTAACTTCCACGTAGACTAATGATTTGCATTGCCTACCTCTTCCCGCCAACACTCTTTCCAACAGAAGAGAAGGGGAGTCCCTGGAGTCTGGATCTCTGGTTTCAGACTCGAATCACCTGTTTGGGTAACGCTCTGCTAAGGTTTAGGTTGAAGCATTCCTACACTCACATGTGGAAGGCTAGCACAGCAGCAGTGTTTAGAGGCGGGGCCTGTGGAAAGCAGCCAGATTGTCCTGCTCTGACATCAGTAAGGGGGGCTCAGTCTGTTGATGGGTTCGCAGCTTCCAGGAAGGTGGTGGAAGCTCAGTGGGGTCTCCTTAGAGGAAGCAGACAACGAGGAATTTGTCTTTGAAGGAGATATTTATCCTTGGGGTTTCTCTCCTCATCTTCTACTTCATCTTCTCCTTCCCCCCACCTCTATTTTATCTCCCAGTCCTTTGCTTTCTGTCTCCTCTGCCCCTTGTTCCCCCTGCCCGCACATTCTGCCTGACTCCAAGCTCCAAAGCTACCGGCCAACCATGGACTGAATGAAACCTATGAAATTACGAGCTCACATAAATCTCCCTTTTCTTGAAGTTGTTCAGCTCAGGCATTTTGTACAATGATGGAAAGCCGACACGGACTCGATGTGGAAAACCACGCTTTGTCTCACAGATCCTGGATTCCTCTCTTTGTCTGCAGAGCAGAAAGCTGCAGGAAGGTGCACAGGGGGGCGCTAACCTGCTGCCCAGTAGCCAAGGCTCCATTTTAGCCAGCTGTGAGAGTCTTGCTACAGAAGTCCTGTTGGACAAAGAGAAAGTCTGCTCATTCGTTCTGCAGCACGCTTTATTTTATATGTACTAGCGGTAAAGATAACCATCTTAACTCTCACCTATTCTTTCCCGTAAAGAAAGCTCCCCTATTAGTGCAGATGTGCTCCCTTAACCGGGCTTGGGGAGATCGATCTGTGGCCCTACCACCACTAAGTGTTTATATTAAATCTTTCCAGGGTCACTGGCTCCCAGCTTCGTCTCCCAACTCCTCTGCTAGGCAACCCTTCTTTTTTTGTGGCACCCAGGGTACTCAGTGTCCTGCACTGAGAGATGGTGATAGTATGATGGCCAGGGAGGAGCTCTATTATCTGAGAACAAGGGCATATGAAGGAGGAGAGTGTGCCCCAAGGGTATGGACCCTGATCTCTCTTCAGAGAGGCCTTCCAAACCTTGATGTTTGTTTGCAAGTTTGAGCCACTGAATGGCCTCTCAGGTGGAGCATGGGGCCGTCTGGGAAGCTGGAGTGTTATGGTAGGAGGATCCAGTGCTGAACCCAGTTTTGCCAAAGCTGTTCATGTTTCTCTTGGATTAGGAGGAGGATCAGGGTGCACCAGTTGACAATATACAGCTGTGTGACTGCCCTCATCTCCTCTCAGATGGGAAATCAAATCCACAGAAGGGGAGAGTTGGGCCAGTATAGCTCAATTGGTAGAGCGCTCACCTAGCATGACCTGTGTTGACATGTGTGCTACCCTAGAACTCAGGAGGTGGAGGCAGCAGGGTCAGAAGCTCAAGTTAATCCTCCTTGGCATATTGGAGGGTTGCATGACTATCTAAGGACAAAGGGAGGATTGGGAAGGGTGAGCAAGCAGTAGGGGTGGTCCTTAGCGATTAAGTCCCTGAGAAGTGCTGAATCCTGTTCCCAAACCTTTATTCCCACAGCCCTGATGGGCCCCCTACTCCCATCTGCTGTGCTGATCCATGTCCCAGCAGCGGGGTCGGATGAAACTCTTCAACACTGTGGCTAAGGTCTGTCCTGTTGGTGGTGTTGCTTTTCACTCCCAACTTGTCTGTGCACCACCCCAGTCCCTGGTCCTACATTGCTCCTAGCCAGATTTATCAGCTACAAACACTTCTTCAATGTACTCTCTTACCTTCAAGGTCCTATAAGACTTGATTTTTCTTCTCTTCTTGAGGAGAGGAGAGAGAGAGAGAGAGAGAGAGAGAGAGAGAGAGAGAGAGAGAG
>LOJH01001266.1:59957-77662 GCA_001685095.1 Ellobius talpinus
TCTGGAGGGTATGCCGCCTCCTTCGCCTCTGACGGCATCTGTCTGGAGGGTATGCCGCCTCCTTCGCCTCTGATGGCATCTGTCTGGAGGGTATGCCGCTTCCTTCGCCTCTGACGGCATCTGTCTGGAGGGTATGCCGCCTCCTTCGCCTCTGACGGCATCTATCTGAAGGGTGTGCTGCTTCCTTTGCCTTTACTGGGCAGATTGTGGCTTCATCCAACTTTAGGAGAGGACAAGGTATCACAATTCTATCCATGGCTCAGGAGAGAAACCAGATGATATTCTCAGTGGCATCAATGACTCCCAAAGGTATTAAAACAAGAACAACAACAACAACAACCAAACAGAAAACCAAAAAACAAACAAATAAACAACCCTATGTTGGTGACTAGGGACAGCCAGGGGAGGCAGCAGCAACATTCTGGATGACCTTTTTCTAATTCTTTGTGTATAGGGTATGTGCACAAAAGTAGAAGACTGAGGTTGAATACAGACAATTCTAAAAACAGAAAACAAAGCTCAACCATTTCCTACCCCACTTACTCTTCCAATGAGCCTAGCAAGCAGGCAGGCAGGGCTGTCTCCTTTGCTTGTTCAGGACCCCTATACTAGGCTGGAAAGGGATACAGGTAGCTCTGGGCAGAGAGATATGATATTTTTCAGACCCAGAGAGATGGAGGGAGAAATAAACTGTCTTGCTCAAGAAGCAGATTTGGTTGGACCCCTAGAAGTGGATAAGTCCCTATTGCTGAAGACACCATGGACTTCAGACATGGGGCCATGGAACCGAGCTGAAAGCCTCCTCCCTGAGTGCAGCTTCCAAAGAGGGAAGCAACCAGAAGTCCTAACCAAATATGATGCCTATGTGTTGTAGAATTTCCTTCTATATGCTGTGAATATCATTGGTTAATAAAGGAACTGCTTTGGGCCTATAGCAGAGCTATAGGGGAACAGAGCTAGTGGGGGGGAAACTAAACTGAAGGCTGGGAGAATGGAGACGGAGTCAGAGAGAAGCCATGGAGCTGCTGCCAGAGACAGACGTGCTGAAACTTTGCTGGTAGGCCACAACCTAGTGGTGATGCACAGATTAATGGAGATGGGTTAAATTAAGATATAAGAGTTAGCTAATAAGAAGCTAGAACTAATGGGCCAAGCATTGATTTAAATAATATGGTTTCTGTGTGATTATTTTGTGGTTGAGCAGCCAGGAACACAACAAGCGGCCCTCCTTCAACACCTATGAACGACTACTACCAGCATGGCAAGGTGACCCTAAGGTGCAGAATGGGCGTTCATACCTTGGCAGAAACCAATAGCTCTCTAACTGGATTCAAGATCAACTCCCCTCCCCCACCCCAACAAGGAGGAAACTATCCCTGTACTGGAAACCTAGCCAACTACTCAGTATGAGTGAGGTCCTGGATCTCAGAAAAGAATCTACAACCACCTCCTCTCCAAATGAGCAAGGTCCCCGCTCTACTCTAAATATTTGCCTTTGTACCCCTAGATAAGTGTGGTCCCCACCTCCTCAAGGAAACTTCTCTTTGTAACAGACAAAGACTGTTTCAGAAAGCCATGACAAATCAAAGCGCATAACTTGCGGAGCCCAGTCTAATGGATGCATTTGCAAAACAACTGCCACGCCTAAGGATCACTGTGGATCACCTAAGGATCAGAGACCACTGTGGAAGAGGGAGAGAAAGACTGTAAGAGCCAGAGGATCGGGGAGTTGGCTGTGAGCCTCACCGACATGGCTGCCCAGACACAAGCTGACCAAGGATAACAGCAGACATGCTTATGTGTGCAGAGGAAAGCCCATGAGGCTTCAACCCTACACAAGAACTACAGGCAATTAAGGAATGCAGAGAGTGGGAGAAACAGTCTTCCTCAGGGAAAAGTACAGCAGTTGGTTATCCAGTCTAAAATGGTTAGACTTGAAAACATGCATACATCCAAGTAACATGATTCAGACTGAGGAGGTTGTATATAAGGAATACATATGCATATACATCTATGCATGTGACAACAATTAATGAAAAGAGATCCTGAATCGGAAAGGGAGCATAGAAGGTACGTGGAAGGATTTGCAGGGAGAAAGGGAAAATGGTGTAATTGTATTTAATCTCCAAAATGTAGAAAAAGAACTTTTAAAAAAATGAAGAAAGAGCAGGGAGGTGCCCACCCCTCAGGACAACAGCAGGAAGCCAGGAGGACTGGAACAGGCGCAGAGATTTTCCTGGTAGGAAGGAAATCTGGACTCTTTGAACTTCAATTCTTGTGTGATGAGGACAATGAGGGGTATGAGTATCCTCACTTTTCACCCAGAGAGCATGTGTGCACATGTTTACTTGTGTGTGGTGTGTATCGGTGTGCATGAGGGTGAGAGGAAATGGGTTTGTGTGTGATGTCTGTGTTCATGTGGGTAGGAGTTGATATGTCCGTGTGCATGCAGGTGCAATGGATTTGGCGTGTACTCCTTTGTGAAATGGCTGGACATCAACATAGGATGTGTTCCTTGATCACTCTCCACCTTGTTTTGTGAGGCACGGTCTCTCCCTGACTGTGGAGCTCACCAATTGGCCAGAACTAGCCGGCCTGTGAGTCCCAGAGAGCCTCTTCTGCTTCTTCAGTGATGGCACTGTGCTAAACTACCTCACTCAGCTTGTAATGTGAGTACTGGGGAATCAAGGATCTGAAATGTATTAGCTGTGAGCTTGCCTGTGTTCAAAGTCATTTCCTGGGTTTAAGGTTTCCCATCCAGAAGCCCATTATTAGGTGCAAGGTCCGAGATTTGTTACTTGGATGTTTTTTTTTGAAGATAGGAAAAAATATAAAGGAAAGACATAAAGCTTTAAGCTGATCAATTTCTAAACATTAGACTGATAGGATCTCCCTTCAGACTGTTGATCAGACTTTTTATCTCCCAAGAACAAATCTTTCCATTGTGTCTCCTTTGGTGTGGATCATAACAGTTGAAGCCTGGTTATATCAAATTTTAATGATTTCTCATTAAACATGTCTGACTGTGATGAATGTCAAGTTCAAATATACATGAATCAGCCCTAAATGATCCCTAACTAATTAGAAAAATGTTTCCAAGTTACTGGTCATGTCCTAAGTCGTTCAGAGGAAAGAAGCCTCTGAGATGACTTTCATGTGGCTGTGTTTGCCCAGATTTGTTAACATATCTGAGTCAGGGTGGTGGCTCTCATCCCACACAGGGAACCCACCTANTCACAGAGTTGATCCAAAAAGAAATGTTTGTTGACTGATTTGGAAATAATGCCCTTCTAAGAAAGAACTGGAAACCAGATACTCTTGGGCAGACCTTCATAACAGCTGATGAAGGACAAAACCACCCAGCAACTGATGACCCCAGGAAGGAAGACAGAGGGAAAACAGATACCAAGATTCAACAAGTCCAGAAAGGGAAGAGTGAATAGAATCCACAGTCTTGGAGGATAGCAGAAGACCTATCTGTGATGCTTCAGGTGACTTTGGGGATAATTGCCCCCCCCATAATTATCTTCAGAAAGTCCTATAACCTTCAAGATCTAAACCCCAGATCAGAACATCAAAGTCCTCCTGTCCTTCAATTGTACTTCCCACCTCTGAGCAGAGTTTAAGGTTAGGCTTCACCACTGTAGTAGTGATGGTCACTTTTAGACATGTCAGGGAAAGCTTGTCTTAGAGATGATAGGCAGCAGGTACAAACTAGAGCACTCTATGAAGACCGGAAGGTAAGGCCATGCTACTAACACTCAGAATGCCAGCAGGAAATTTCTCATGTGATTCTTGAAGTATGTACACCACCAATGAATGCATTGGGTCAACAATACGTGGTGTTATATAATATTAGAGATTGAAGACAGCTGTGGGCATATTTTCTGCCCCAGCTGCTCAAGAGGTTGAGACAACAGGAAAACACAAGCCTAGGAATCTGAAGTCAACCTGGACAACATTACAAAACCCTGATCAAAACAAAGTTTATACTTAAATTTTAATTTTGAAAGATCCATTTTGTATAGCTCTATACACAAGAATGATGGAGAAATGTCTTTATACCCTAGCGTGGGAAACACTCAAGCCCTTCTCCTGTTTTGTACTGGATTTATCTGTGTACCCATCTTTCTTCCTTACTAGGAATTATGCTGTCTGAGGGAAAAGACTGCAAAGTCTTTTTAAAAGTTTTAAAATCTATCAGAAGTAGTAATGAGAATATGATTTTGATAAGCATGAAAAATGAAAGAGAAAACAAGGAAATAATGACTTGGGTGTAAGAAATCACATTTACATTGACACTGGCAGTGAAGGCATTTTGAAAAAAAATTTTTTTAAAGAACTTCTGAAAGCCAATTTTTGTTAAGTGAGTTTACATCTAAATTTCAGTTGCGTTAAGAGTTAACGCAAAGGTCTTTTATTTGTTCCTAATGTCACCAGCCATATCCTGCCATCGATTTATGGGGAGAAATCCCTATTGGAATCGATAGGGAGTTCTCTGTGAAAATCAATGGCAGGATGTGGATTCTGAGAATGTGTGTCGCTGTAAGCGTGAAGCTGAAACTTCAGGGCAACCCTTTATGCTGCATTTAAAATCAACAATTGGAAAACATTGTGTTGCTTTAGAGAGGGAATAAAATGGGAGGAAGGAAACACACATTTGTGTGGGACAATCTGTCATGTTCCCACAGACCAGCAGGCTTGCACTGGCTTTTCGATTCTTAAAGAAAAATTCATGGAAAAGACCAAGGTCTTAAAAAAACAACAAAAATCTAAACTTAAAAGTTTGATTTCCAGAAAGCACAATAAATGTGTTACCAAGTAAAAACAACACAAGGCGGACCACCTGGGTGGGTGGCTAGCTCCTATCCATTGCTCCATAGCCCGTGGCTCACTGTCACACACTCTGGTGACAAAGGAAACCAGTCAATGTTGGGCAAGACAAAGAGAGAGAAGTAGAGAGGACAATCACGGTCATCATTAGGGACCTTGAGTTTTCAAGGCAGGGAATGTCTGAAAGCAGATCCCAGGTTGTCTTGAGAAAAGATTAGGAAAGATACGCACTTGTTCTGCATAAAGTGGATGTTCATAAACTTTTGTTTTCTGTTTGCACGAATGCAGTCTCCAAAATAAGTGATTTCTCTTCATGGAGAGTAATGGCCAGACAGTATAGCTCTACCTTCTCCAGCAGGGGAAGCATTCACATCATGGTCCTGTGGTACTTTCTCTCTGTTCTTTGTCTCCATGGCTTGTCTTGAGATTTTTTTTTTATCTAAGGATGACTTGAAGTTGAACTCATGAACTCAGCAATATGTCTCCTCGTCATCTTTGCTTTGTCTCCATCCTAGGTCAAATCTTTGCACTCAGTGGCCCTGCACAGCCCACAGGAGATGCCATCAAACCCCAGAGGAACAGAGAAGGAGATGTCTAGTAAATGGAGTTCTTTCACACTTCTTAAGGGCAAACAAAAGCTAAGCACACTAGAATTTATTAACAGTGCTGGGCTGTGTTTGAGATACCACACAAGGCACTGGGATTTGGACAGGAAAGATCCCCATGGCTTCTCTGGAGCCTTACAAATGAGCCATGAAATCATGATGAAGATGGTCTTAGGAAGCCAAGTGTGTTTTGGAGGAAACAGGGAAGCTATCCTCTGTGAGACAGGGCATGAGGAGCTCCAGGGGAGGGGGCCTAAGGGGAGGTTGGGTTTACTTCAGAGAGAAGAGCTGTGTGTGCAGGAGTGGTTGTTTTCAGCTTCATTTGGGTATAATTAACAAATAAAAATAAGATATATTTTTGGTATACACTGATCTTTTAATTTAGATACACATTATGGAATGATTAAATAAATATAATTAATATATCCATCACCTTGCATGCTTGTATGTATGCTGAATTACTTTGTAATTTTCATGTATATATACACACATTTCTTTAAATTAGTTTGACAAAATACTCAGCATAAGAAAGTGAAGAAAGGAAGTTGTAGGGGTTTGAGAGAAAGTGGCCCCCCAAAGGGAGTGGCACTATTATGAGGTGTGGTCTTGTTGGAGGAAGTGTGTCATTGCTCATTGCGGGCGCAGGCTTTGAGGTCTCTTTGGCTCAGGTTTCCCCTCAATGTGACTGTCAGTCAACTTCTTATTACCTGCAAGATGTAGGACTCTCAGCTCCAGCACCACGTCTGCCTGTAAGCCGCCATGCTCCCCAATGATAATATACTGAACCTCTAAAAGTGTGAGTCACCCCCATTAAATGTTTTACTTTGTAAGAGTTGCCATGGCAAGCAGGTGAGAGACCTGTCTCCAGGCTACACCACCACTGCCACAACCCACTGGACTTTGTTCCCCCAAGATCCACTCAGCTGCCCAACCAAATGAACCAGGTCATCCTCCCAGTGGCCAGCTCCCCTGCCCCCTGTAACCCCAGCAGACTATAGAGGCATAGGCACATCCCACACCAGTTGGAAGAACAGGTAAATGACTGGGTTCCCAGCTGAACTGCCTCAAAGACAAGACCCTAAACCCCAGGGCACATTCTGTGACTCACCCCCTTCCACATCAGCACAAGCAAGGCAACTGGGCCATTGCCCCAATTCTGACAGAACTCCACTGCTCTGGTAAGTCTCCAGCAGCCAGCAGACAGGTGAGAGACCTACCCCGAGGCTGTACCACTCCCTCACTGGATTCCCCCAAGACCCACTCTGCCACCCAACCCCATGAACTTGTTCATCCTCCCTGCAGCCAACCCTCCCCTGCAACCCCAGCAGACTACAAAGGTGCAGGCACAGATCACACCAGTTGGAAGAACAGATGAGTTAATGCCAGTATAAGACTACATTCAACAACAGGAAGGGCAATATAGCACCACAAGAACCCAGTGATCCTAGAACAGCAAGACCTAAACATTTCAGTGCAGCTGAAGCACAAGAAAAATGTCTTTAAAATAATGTTATGAAGATGATAGAAGCCCTTAAAGAGGAAATGAAAAATCCCCTTAAAGAAATTGCAGAAAAGACAAACAAAAATTGGAAGAAATCAGCAAATCCCTTCAAGAAAGTCAAGGAAAAAAAACATTCAAACAGATGAAGGAAATGGTTCAAGATTTGAAAATTGAAATTGAAGCAATAAAGAAAACAAAAACAGAGAGAATTCTGGAAATGGAAAATCTGGGAGAGTGAACAGGAGCTACAGAGGCAAGCATCAACCACAGAATACAAGAGATGGAAAAGTGAATCTCAGGTGTTGAAGATACAATAGAGGAAACAGATTAATTGGTCAAAGTAAATGTTAAATCCAATAAATTCCTAACACAAAACATCTAGGAAATCTGGGACACCATGAAAATACCAAACCTAAGAATAATGGGGATAGAAGAAACCCAGCTCAAAGACACAGGAAATATAAGAAAAAGTTCCCAACCTAAAGAAGGACATGCCTACAAAGGTTCAAGAAGCTTACAGAACACCAAACAGTCCCCTACCACATAATAATCAAAACACTAAACATAAAGAATAAAGAAAGAATATTAAGGGGACCAGGCCCAAGCCAGGGACCTCAGTGGGAGCAGGCCCAAGCCAGGGACATCTGTGGGAGCAGGCCTGAGACACTGATCTCAGCTGGAGCAGGCCTGAGGCAATGACCACCACAGAAGCAGGTACAAGGGAGCCACCACTGAGGGAGCAGGCTCAAGCCAGAGACCTCTGCAGGACTGGGCATGAATCAGCGACCTCTGAGTAAGCAGCCTTGAGTCAGCAATCTCTGGTGGAGCAGGCCTGAGCCAGCAACCTCTGCTGGAGCAGGCCCAAGGTAATGACCTCAGTGGGAGTAGCCCCAAGCAAGCAACCTCTGTGGGAGCAGGGCCTAATGACCCCTGGGATTACAGAGCAACCTTCAGGAACACTGAATGACCTCTGGGGTGACTGGAACTGTGGCCCTGACTGCACCATGAGGAGCAACTATTTGAGTCTTAGATCCACTGGCACCTGGACTATTGATCACCAGAGACACAGCCCCAACTACACCAATCAGAGGGAAAAGTGGGTGGACAAGGTAAGAATACACGCAACACCACAAAGAGCAATGCAACACCACAAAGAGCAACACAACACCAACAAAAACTAGTGGCCCTATGACAGCAAGACTTGAACACCCAAATATAGATAAGCAGAAGAAAATGACCTAAAAAAATAACTTTTGGAGAATGTTTGAGACCCTTAAAAAGTAATGAAAAATTCCTTCAAATAAATAAAGGAAAAGACAAACAAAAAATTGGAAGAAATCAAAAAATCCCTTAAAGAAAAACCAAGAAAAAGCAATCAAATAGATGAAAGAAAAGATTCAAGACTTGAAAACCAAAATAGAGACAATAAAGAAAACATAAATGGAGGGAATTATAGAGATAGAAATCATGAGAAAATGATCAGAAATCACAAATGAAAGCATAAACAGCAGAATACAAGACATGGAAGAGAGAATATCAAGTGCTAAAGATACAATAGAGGAAACAGACTCATCAGTCAAAGAAAACACTAAATCTAATGAAAGCTTAACACTAACCTAAGAATAATAGGGATAGAAGAAGTCCAGCTCAAAAGCACAGAAAATATATTCAACAAAATCATAGAAGAAAACTTTCCCAACTAAAGAAAGATATGCCTATGAAGACACAAGATGCTCACAGAATACCAAATAGACTGGATCCAAAAAAAAGTCCTCTTGCCACATAATAATCAAAACGCTAATCATACAGAATAAAGAAAGAATATTAAGAGCTGCTATAAAGGATAACCAGCCTGCAATCCACAGCCCCAGAAAAGCTAGGTAATAAGGAGGGCCCCAAGAGAGACACATGGATTTCCCTGGGAAAGGGAAATTGAAGATATCTCCTGGGTAAACCGAGGGTTGGTGTGAGAATAGAGTTATGGGGACATGAGGGATCAGGTTGGGTGGGTTGGGGACAGGATGAAGGGGAGAATAAAGAGATAACTTGGTATTTGGGAGACACACGGTGCCGGGGAAGCTCTCATGATACCAGCTAGGATTCCTAGCAGTAGTGGAGAGGATTCCTGAACTGACCTTCCCCTGTAATTGGATTTGTGACTGCTCTAATGTCTTCAGAGATACTCTATCTAGTAACCAATGGAAGTAGACGCAGAGAGAGACCCACAGCCAAGCACTGGGCTGAGCTCTGGGAGTCTTACTGAAGAGAAGGAGGAGGGATTTTATGAGCAAGGGAGCAAGGCAGAGTCATGATGTGTGGGGGACCCACACAAACAGCTGACATGAGCTCGTGGGAACTCAAGGACTCTGGATCAACAGTGAGGGAGCCTGCTTGGGACRAACCTAGGCCCTCTGCATGTGTGTGACAGTTGTGTAGCTTGGTCTCTTTGTAAAGCTCCTAGCAGTGAGATCAGGACCCATCCTTGGCACTTAGCTGGCTTTTGGGAACCTGGTCCCCATGCTGGGTTGCCTTTCCCAGCCTTGATGCAAAGGGAGGAGCTCCATCCTGCCTCAACTTGATGTTCCAGGCCTTGTGCAAGCCCAGGGGAGGCCTGTTTCTTTCTGAATGGAGACAGCAGAGGAGCAGAGATGGGGGACATGTGGGTGGACAGGAGGGAGGGGAAACTGTGGTTGATATGTAAAATAAGTGAAAATAAAATTAATTAAAAAATTTAGTTGTTATGGTCATGGTGTCTTTTCACAGCAATAAAAATCTCCTAACTAAGGCAGAAGTGCTTACGTTAGCTCACAGCTTTAAGAGTATGGTCCATCATGATGGAGAAGGCACTGCTGCTGAGTGTAGGTCACATGACCCCTACACACAGGAAGCAAGGAGATAAGGGATGTTTGGTGCTCACCTCACTTTCCCCTTTTATTTAGTCTTGGGTCCCAGCTCCCATTCAAGGTAGGTTTTCCCAACTCTAATAAACCTCTCTGGAAATACAGACAGGTTCAGAGCTTTGATATTAAATCATGTCAAATCGATAATGAAGATGAACCACCACACTAGACATCACCATTAATTCCAGTTTCCATACGATACATTTTATTCCCAGAAGCCATTCATCCTGTCCGACTGAAAGTATATATGCTATGACCCCACACTCTCCCCTCCCCCAGGCTTCTAGCTCGGATGCCCCCATACCACTCAGTCTCTCAGTTTTGACAGATTTTTAAAAGGAGGATCATTCTTCTTTCTTGGGACAGATACTCAAGTACCCCAGGCTTTCCTTGAACGTGCCCTGTGCTAGGAATGACCTTGGACTTTTGATCTTTGTTCCTCCATCTCCCACGTGCTGGGATTACAGGTATATGCCACCATGCCCTGCTCGTATGGCTCTGGGCATGGGGTCCAGAGCACTGTGCACACCAGGCAAGCACTCCATCACCTGAGATGCAACACCAGCAGAATTCATCTTAAATAACTGGTAGAATTTAGTTAGGAGGCCATCACCTGTAGGGTTTTCTTTGAAGGGAGTCTTTTGTTTGCTTCACTAATCCAGTGTCCTTGGTTGTTATAGATTCATTCAGATTTTTCCATTTAAGAGTCCATCTTTGTAGGCTTGTGCATGTTAACCACGCTTCCACTCCTTTTAGGCAGCGCGATTGTCTGGTCTAATTGCTGTGGTCATTTCTTTGGCTTGCTGTTTATTATCTGGGCCAACTCTTTTTTTTAACATAAGGATTTGTTGGTATCATTTGTTTTAAAAATATTCTTAGTTGAGCTGATCTTTATTTTGTTGATCCTTTTTTTCAGGGTTTTTATTTTTATTATTACTTTTGGTTGTTTGTTTCAGTTTTGATTATCTTTTCTTATATCTATTTCTGCTCTGGCCTCTGTTATTTCCTTCCTAACTTTGGGCTGAGTTCCAGCTCCTGGAGGAGCAATGTCGTGTTTGCCGGAGTTGTTTTGCTATGAACCCTGTCTTCAGAGCTGCTCTTGCTGGCTCCCATAGAAGTCATATGATGATTCCTTTTGATTGTCACTTAATGGGATGTGCAATCACCAAGGGAACAAACCTCTGGTCTTGTCTGTGAGGAAACTTCTATACTGAAAGAATCGAGGTAGGAAGACCCGCCCTAAATGTGGACAGTGCCATCCTATGGAATGGGGTACCACACTGAAGCAGGAGAGAAAGCAAGCTGGTCATCCATCTCTCTCTGCTTCGAGCCTGGAGAAGCAGTGAGAGCAGCTGCCTCAAGCTTTGGCCTCTGTGATTTCCCCACCAGCATGGACCGTAGCTTCACACCGGGAGCCAGAATAAACCCCTCCTTATGTTGCTTTTGTAGATTCTTATGTTATAAAAATGGAAGTAATGCATGTGTCTCTACTTGTATCTGTCTCGTTATACTTTTAAATTCCAATTTTAGTCCTTATTAACCTCTTGAGTATTCAAGAGTTGCTAAATGTCTGTGTATTTTGGGGAGCTCCCATTTCCTTCGTGATCCTATTATCACACACTCTAGTCAGAAGCCTATGTTTTGGGCCCTGATTTCTTGTGTGGCTGAGACAGAGGACCTCATACTGGAGGAGTCTTACACAACAGAAACTTATGGGAGCTGAAGAGTTCAAAATCACAGGGCTGGCATATGGGGAGGCCTCCCCATGCTTCTTCCATAGCAGAAGACAGACAAGGAAGCCGCAGAATTGTGCATGCGAAGGATGGCAAACACCACCTTGTAGGATGAATATATTCTGGGGCTAATTCAGTCTCATTTGATGGCCTAATTACATGTGGATCTGGGTGTCCAACAATTCCCTCTGTGGACAGTTCTATCCACAGTGGACCAGCATATGGCTTGTCTTGAAGAACATTCTGTATGTATTTGGAAAGTACTTGTGTGATGCAGTTGCTAGGCTAAGTGACAAGATTAGCAGAATTTGGCAGTGGGGTACTTGAGAGTGAAGGACAGAGCAACATTCAGTGGAATTTAGCAGAAGAAACCCGAGTCACGTCCTCTGGGGCCTTTGAGCAGTAGGGTGTGTCTAGGACTTACAAGTGGCTTGGAACTGTGGAGGATGTTATCTTTGCAGAAGGGAAGCTGTGAGCAAAAGGGCCGAGTAGGTCAGCTGAGCTGTCACCTAAGCAGTGATGTCAGTGTTGGGGACTGATCTCAGAACAATGGAGTCCCTGACATAGCGCAAGCAAGAAGTCGCATGCCTTGATGTCCATTTCTCATGCTGCATTGTTCGGAAATAAAATGACACTGGCGAGACAGAGACAGAAACAAAAGAAATTTCTCCAGAGGTACACTGAACTCAGCCTTGGGAAGGACTCCATGGGAGACCAGGATGGCAAGGATCTTAGACTGACTTCTGTCTTGACTGCCCAGGGTGGAGGATTGTCATGTCCCAGCACCCAGAGAGAAGGAGACAACCTTAGAAGCACGGGGGGGGCAAATATATTTAAGATCTTTGCATTCTGAAAAGTGGCCCTTGCCTTTGCTCTGTCCTTGGGGGCGGTGAGTCCAATGCTGAGGGGAAGGAGTTGATAGAGACGGAGAAGCATAGGGTGTGGAGGCACCAGTTCTCTTGGGTTCATTCACAGCACGTAGGCCAGGGAGGCAGCAGATGTAAGGCTGGGCTGATTCAGGGCTATGGGGGTGCAGGAAGGCACGGTGACTGGATATTAGATAAATCACTAAGGAAATCTGGTGAACTGTGTTTGTGGCAAGTGTGATTTTTGAGTCAACAAATTTCTAGGTCTCTGCCTTTGGGTCTGAGCAGAGACAGCCTCAGTTACCCTACGTTCAAGCCGAAGCTCCCTCACAGCTGTGGGCTGACAGCCAAGGGTCATCGTGTGACTGGCATAAGTAAGAAGACAAATCCAAACCAACAGGCCACATAGATGTGAAGCCTGGGGCTGGGGTACGGCTCATCCAGTAGATGCTGGCCCTGCAGCCTGGGGCTGGGGTATGGCTCATCCAGTAGATGCTGGCCCTGCAGCCTGGGGCTGGGGTACGGCTCATCCAGTTGATGCTGGCCCTGCAGCCTGGGGCTGGGGTATGGCTCATCCAGTAGATGCTGGCCCAGCATGCACGATGGCCCAGTTCATTCCCAGAGCTGTATGAGTCAGATGAGGGGAGACAGTGGGAGGTGGAGGCAGGAGAAGCCAAAGTTCAAGACCTGGCTACCTAATTGTGTTTGAGGCCAGTCTGGGGTAGATGAGATTGACTCATATTAAAAATTAAAGGAATACATTTTAAAAACAGAAAGGAAATGAAGGAAAGAAATGTAGTGATTTGACATTGTGTGCCAACATATGCCCAGAATATTTATAGGTAAATACATTTCAGCCTGAATTAACAGGTTAACATCTCTGATTCTGAGAAAACACACTCTAAGTACCACCGATTGGCAACTAATGCTTGTATAATTTGAAAGCAAGTGCCCGCCCACTTTTGGCTTATTATTAAGACACCATGATGATGATGAAGGTCTAGTGCCAGCGAGCACTCACACAGACTAAAGTGAGGGCCCTTGTGTGATGTGCCATCACCCATGTATGTAAAGTCTCTGCTGTATACAAATTTCCCCAGCTATCAGCTGTGAGTGTTGCCTTGATGTTTCTAATTTGGTTGTACCCTTTAAGGCTGTGCTACAGGAATGATGAGAAAAGAATTAAACCTTAGTAAGGTGTGTCATAAAATATGCTCCTTCTGAAAAACCAACTGAGGTTTTGTTGTGTGCGAATTTGACCCAAATCCTGTGGTAATAAGCTTCATCTTAGGAAGCTTGTGTTTGAGTTTGTGTTGATGTCAAACATGTAGATAAACACAAATTAACTTTGCTATAATAAAGTGCTCTCATTGAGTTGAAATGATTATGTTTTCCTACCGTTACATTAAGATACAACTGCAGATTCGATTTTATATCTAATATATTGTTTGCTATTTTAATCGGCCGCTTCAGCTAATGGTGTTATGTTTGCATGAGCCCATTCCTTCCCGCTTCCAACACCGTGTTTGTAATGAATCACAGCCCTGGGTTTCCGCGGCAGATTAAAACCCAAGGCCATCTTCCTGATATTGCCATATCCAGGTCCTTGGGAAGTAGGAAGGACAAGAAGAAGTAAATACATGCTGTTTAACATCTTAGTAAACATGTAAAATGTTCTATTGAAAAATGGGTGTTTTATCTTCATACTGCCAAATGTGCAGCCTGTTGGCTTTCTTTGAAAGTGGGTGGGTGTTTGGAGATGTGTTCTCGGCAGAGTCTGTGCTGGTTTTGTGTCTTTTCTTTTCCTTGGGTTTGGAAAATGGGGAGCGGTGTTGGGCCACGGGGACAGTGACTATGGCGTGCTGGTGAGCACCTTCTGGTATAGACCTGCCAGCATCTCCTCCTTCGTGAAATCTGCTACTTTGCTGCCAGGGATTTGGAGGGGCTCCTGAGGCCCCAGGCCTCCCTTGTCCTTTTCTGCAGCTAGAGAGTAGGCACACACTGGAGACTCCTCTCTCACAGTGGATGCAGGCAGATGCTTGCCTTCAGACCAAACCACTGAACCAAGCACACACCCAGATCAGGGGCGTCTCCAAAAGAGTGGGGCTGGGGCTCTGTCGGTCAATTGCTCATCCAACATTGTGAAGGTCTATGTTCATGCCCAGTTCCACATAGACTGGATGTGGTGGCACATGCCTGTGACTTCAGCCCCCTGGAGATATGGGAAGGAGGGTCAGAAGTTCAAGGTCATCCTTAGCTATCTAGCAATTTAAAGTAATTTACAGGGAACAAGAAGGAAAAGGAAAGTTTGGAGAACGTAGGAAACCCAAAGATAGTCTGCAGTGTTCCGGATGATGGCTGTGGTTACAGCTGGAGTCCACTCTGAACATTCTGGGCCTCTCTCCTTTTAGACATTTTTTCCACAGCTTTCTTCCTATGAGACAATGGCTACTAATTGGGTGCATTGTGGAAGCGCTGAATTTGGGCCTTGGCAAGGCTAAATAATTTGTCAAGGATCACACAGCTGAAGACTGCCAGCAGTAAGGACACAAGACAGATCTGCCTGACGGCAGGCCTGCTGTGCAGACGGAGGTCTATGGCCTGTCCCAGGCTCGCAGTGAGAAACAGCACACTGCTTGTGGGAGCTTACAGCGAGTTTCTTTCATGTTTGTAAAAGAAAGGAAAAGAGGTTGTCCCTCTCTCTGGGATGGTGCCTCATGTTCCCACTGAAAGAGAGTTTACAATGGCCCTGACAGTCACCTTTGCCCACCAGAGGGCCTTGTGGACTTGGCTTCTTTCCAGAGACTATCACCAGAAATGGTTTCCCAAAGTATAGGATTATTTCATGGTTTTAAAAATTACACCTAACTTCTATTCTCCATTCTAACTTTTATTCTTTCTTTGTGTGTGTGTGTGTGTGTGTGTGTGTGTGTGTGTGTGTTGAGCATGGCCACCATGTATGTATAGAGGTCAAAGGACAATTTGGTGAAGTCAACTCTCTCCTTCATCATGTGGGCCCTGGGGCTAGAACGCAGGTTTCCCTTACCTACTATGCTGTCTTGATGGTCCCCTTAAGTGTTTCTTAATCCAATTAAGTGGAGTACGGAAATTATCCAGTCCACAGTAACCTCGGAGAAGAGATCTATTAACCTAGTGATGACTTATCCCACGTTATGGAAGCTGGGAACCAGGTAGTTTGCTTTTTGAAGGCAGTTGTGCGGAGAACAGACCTCCTTCTGGCTCAATGACAGAGAGTTTTGAATAAACAATGGGTAGCCCAAGATCCCTGGGAACTAAAGCAGTGGAAGGAACGGGAAGGGCAGAGTCCAGCTTCCTTCTCTGGGAACTTGGCCTGGGCTCCACGAGCAGTCTTCTCCCACTAGTTCTTGGCTAATCTCTGCAAAGCTCTCTGTCTCATTAGATTTCTCTGATGGAATACTGATGTGGAGAGCCTGGGCTTCTATGCTCCGGAAAGGAAAAGACCTTGGGATTTAGAAGTGTAGGAAGTTGAAGTTATTAAAAGCTTACTTGAACAGTACTATGTGACAAACCCTTGTCACATGACTAAAAGTATCACAGCCCTGATATTTAGGAGGGGCTTTTGAGTGTCCTTGGCAGTTGAATGTAAGCTTCATGGAAACAGGTTCTGGTTACCACTAAGATCAGTATTGGCTTGACCTTCTCTGTAGCTCTCCCAGAGATGACAAGGCAGCTTAGTATTCTCCCACGAGGTGCCTGCTCTTCCCTGGAAACCATGGCTGCAAAGAGCTAGTCCCCATGGCCATAGTGGGGCACGGCATTCCCTGAGATAAACTCCTGAAGTGGGTACAGGTACATTGTGGGAAAGAGTGTGCCTGATCTTGGTTATTTTATCTCATTGCCCATTGTGTGTGGCCCGGAGTATTTGCTGTTGGCTTTAGACTGTATGTGACCAAAGTGACTGCATGGTAAGGTGTTTGCATTTTATGTGTTGAGTCTCAATAAAATAACGGAGGCTGCGAAAAAGAAAATAGCATAAGTAAGAACTTGATGTCAGAAGATTTACCAATCAGAACAAAGGGACAAAAGGTCAACCATCTCAATGTCTAAATAAAATTATTGCCAGAAGCATTAATATTGATTGAAAGCTTGTGCTACAAGCTGAAAGATAAAAGGGTATATTAGCTGATATATGAACCAAAGAAATAGCAGAAGCCTGGCTCTCTGACTGTGAGACTGGAACCACTTATGTGTCCCTAGATCCAACAGCATAACTTTGTGCCTGTAGTCCATTAGAACAGTTTACAGGGCATAACAGCAGCTCAGCAGAGTGTGTAACACTTCCCTAATACGGTCTGAGAACTCGCCTGGAATTCCTCCCCTTCACTCCCACTCAGTTCAAACTTTTATATCCTCATGATCTTTAGTTCTAACCAAGTGTTAGACTCACTCAATTTCCATCCTCCACGCCATTGGAAGATGAACCTTAAGCCTGGAAGAACCCAGAACACAATGACTATCTGCATGCTAGAGAGGCTGCAAACAGGTAGTTGCTGCCTAGTCCGTGAGGTTTGATGTCTCAGTTGTCCCAGTCTGGTACTGAAGATCTAAAGGATTCTCAGAGAGTGGCTGATCTCCAGTCTTCCCTAGAAAGAACGTGGGGTTGGATGTCAGCAAAGGGTGGGAGGCACATCAATAGGATAGTCACGGTCCCCAGCAAGAAGTGGAGGCAGGCACATGTAAGCAGCCCTTCTCTCCCTCGGATTTACGCATAAGTGGGCTACTGCTGGAAGGGGCTGCCCGCTGGTGAAGGGTCTTCCTCCACGTCAGTTAACTCTGTCTAGAAATGCCCTCCCAATCCTACCAAAAGGCATGACTTTTAGTTTGAGACTCACAGATCCAATCAAGGTGGAAACCAAGAGTCTTCATCATCACAGCTCTTTCTCTCTCTCCCCTCCCTCCCCCCTCTGTTTGTATTATTATTATTAATCAGAGGGTACATGTGCCACCACTCACCTATGGAAGTCAAAAGACAGCTTTATAGAATCTGTTTTCTTCTTCTACCTAAACATGGATTCTGAGGATGAAACTTAGATTTTTAGGTTAACACTTTTACCTGTGAATCATCTCATTGACCTGGTTTTCCCTGCCTCCCCTCCTTTCCCCTCCCTTTTCCTTCCCTCCCTTTTCCCGTTTCTTTCCTCTCCTCCCCTCCCCTCTTCCCCTTTCCTCTTCTCTTTGCCTCTCCTCTCTTCTTCCCTTCTCCCCTCCTTTCCCCTCGCCTCCCC
>LOJH01001267.1:1876-22344 GCA_001685095.1 Ellobius talpinus
TGTGGGCCCCCGGGAACAATCTCAGATCCTTAGACTTAGCAGCGAAGTGCATTTGCCCACTAAGCCATCCTCCTGCCCAAACTCTCAGTGTTTCGCAGCAGCCTCCAGCCCGTGGGGACTTCTTAAGCCCAGTCTGGCCAGTGAGCTTGCCTTCAGAGTCATACCAAATCCTTATTAGGTCCCTCTCAGGGAGGGGTTCTGACAAGTTAGAGGAGCCCTTAGTGGGTCTCCTAAGCGCTCCTTCAGGGCTCTTTCAGACGATCTTTCTGCTTCAGGAGGAGGAACGTGTTCCTCTAGCCAAATAAAGGGACTGGGAAAAGGCAGCAAACGTCACTCCATTAATAGTCTGAGGTATATAACCGAAACTGGGCCTTCAGTTTTGCCCACAGGCATTTGGGGGAACTGGGCAATTCAAGAGCTCAGTTTAAATTTCCCCTGCCCACCCTGTCTTAGAGATGCCCTGAAAGTAGAACTCCTTGCTTTCCACAATAATTCTTGTGAGGATGAGATCCAAGGAACTTTCTATTTTTTTTGTTCCCAGTTCACTCTCTTTTCAATCCACTGAGCTGTCTCCTCCTTGCAGTGGCTCTACAAGCCCTGTCTGTCAAGAAGATGGAACGCCTGATGGTCTCTGTCCATTCTGGGTGGGGAAGAGACGGCAAGGAAGCTCAAAGTTTAAACTCAACTCATTGTTGCTCAGCTTTGTGAGTGGGACAGTCCCAAAGGAATACAGAGTAAATTGTCTCTGTTAACAGTGAACTCTGTTTCTAAGATTTGGCAAATGGCTCAGAAATGTAGGATTTTGTTTATCTGGTTATTGCCAGTTTTCTATAGTGAATAATCCCACACAATAAATAATTCTTTTGGCCCATGCCTATGTAATATTTTAAAATGAATTAAAATGACTTATACATTTGTGTTTGCACCCAAGGATACACATTCATTGGAGCTTTCATGAGTATTTGTCTTTCTTTGGTATTGATCTCAGTGTCATAACTAGACCATGACTTTCTACATTGCTGGAATTTGACCTGTGGAACATTGTGATTTTCTTTACTTAGGAATTTATTTCTACTGCCCAGTGGTCAAATGCTGAAATTGTGTCCCAATGAAAGTGTTATTCAGCATCCCTTAGCCTTTTTGCCGTGGTTTGAATGTAATTATCCCTTTAGGTTTATGTGTTTGAAGACTTGGTTCCCAGCTGGTGACTCTACCTGAAACAGCTGTAGAACCTTCAGGAAGTGGAGCCTGGCTGGAGAAAATGAGTCACTGAGTGGTGGTGGTGGTGATGGTGAGACTTGAGATTTGTCTCCACTTTCTTTTCACCTCTCTCTGCTTCTTTACTGCAGATTCAATGTTACCAGAAGATTCTGGCACCTGCCAACATGCCTTCCCACCATGATGGGCTGTATCCTCAAATTATGAGCTAAAACAAATCTTCCCTTTCTTAAATTGTTTCTGTTCGGGTGTTTTATCACAGCAATGAGAAAAGAAGTAACTAACACACTTGCCTATCCCAGACCCCTTAACAAGAATAGCAGCTCCCAATGCATGGCCCATCTTTAAAACCTTAAAATAAGCACAGTATGGTAAGTGCATAACTGTGATTCTGTACAGACTGGAGGATCATGAGTTCAAGACCACACTGGACTGTGTGTTAAAACCTTGTCTTAAAACACAAGACAGAGAAAACATAGACTTCCAGCAAAGCACTCTCAGGAAGAAAGAAGATCATCCTGGCTGGGTTGGCCAAATGCTCTCCATCAAAAATTTAAGGTTTCACCCTAAATGTTTGGAGAATTAAAGCTTTAGAAACAAAATCCCAAGAGCTTCTGCAGCAAAGGCTTTCAGATCTGTCCTCGTGTCCCGTGTTCAGACTTTGAGGGGCTCCCAGGCCCTGCCACTGCTTCCCTTCTAATATATTTTACCTATGTGGTGCTAGGGCTCGGACCTAAGGCCATGAATGTGGCAGGCAAACACTCTACCACTGAGCTACACCAACAGTCTTGAACTCTTATTTTTAAAAATTATTTATTTCTATTATGAGTATGTGTGTTTACAATTGCCCGTGGGATCCAGAAGAGTGTCAGAGCTCCTGAAGCTGAAGTACAGGTGGTCATGAGCTGCCCCACATGGGTGCTGAGAACTAAAGTCCTTTGCAAGAGCACTATACTCTTAACTCCTGAGCCGTCTCTCCAGCCACTACTAAAATCTTTTGCAGTAACTGCACATCTTCCAGGGATACAGGGATACAGTGTGATATTTTGACACATGCTTACAACAGAAATTTATCAAATCTGAGTAATTAGCATCCTCATCTCTGTATCATGATTTTTACCTTTGAAGCTTTCCAGCTCCTCTCTTCCAAATCTGGAAGTAAGTGTGTGTGCGTGTGTGTGTGTACATGTGCGTGCGTGTGTGTATGTTGTGTATGTGTGAGAGAGAGCTCCATCTGAGTTGATGTCTAGTCTTTTGCATATATAAGCTCTTTAATAGATGCATGTCTGTCTCATTTGTTTTCTCATGATAATTACCTGATAACATTTTATTTAATGAGTGAGAAACCTTTGTATTTTAAAAATGTGAACAGTATGTGAATTTAGAAATGCAATGTAATTTACTAAATTGTAGTTTTCACTAAAATGTGATAGAAGCTGTGTAACGTTGAACCACTTGAAATTGTCATTGCTTTTATTTTTGCATGTAGCAGTTTCAGGTCATTTAGAGCAATGCATCTTACATGAACCCACAGGACAACAAAAAAGACTATAGCGTATTCATTGCTATTCATGCAGCCTCTCAACAAATCAGGCATCTCCTCATTGCCCATTCTTACATGAAGATCATCCCTCTAGATGCTCACCAAGACACAGAGAGGCAGCAGATACAGATTCTGGTCCAGGGGCTCATAGTGATGGTTGTAATAGAAGATACATAAGGATGTATGTAATAAATGAAATTCCGACTGAATTGTAAGTAAAAAGATATTCTTATATTCCAACAAAGAACATAAGCATTTCTGTGAATGAATAGTATCAGCATAGGGCATTTAAAGATAGATAACATGTTCATGTTAAAAAAAAAAGTACAGAGCTACAACAAAGCATGAGATGAGAGCTCTGGAAAGAGGGCAGGAGAAGCTGGAAATTATGCTTCACAAATACGAAGTAGAAATGAGTCTTAGCTAGGGTGAAGTGGGAGAAAGTCATGGCAGAATGAGGTGAGGGACTCGGGAAACAGCTCAGTGCATGAAGGGCTTGCTGCACTGCTACAACGACCAGAGTTTGGACCCCCAGCTTTGACATAAAGATTGGGGACCCAGGGCTTGAGAAGCAGTTTCCCAAAGGTGAGCTGGCTAGACTGACTAGCTGAAGCAGTAACCTCAGGGTTCCATGGCAGCAAACAAATGCGAGGACTGACTGAGAACCTTCAACACCAACCTCTGGGATCCATCCACCTGTACACACAGGCGGATGTACATTGGCAAACCCGTTTGCCATGCGTTCACACTGCATGCACAGATACACACAGGAAAAGAACAACGAAAACTGGGAGAGGAAACTGTGGCTGAAATATGAGGACCTTTGTAGCAAAGAGGGTGTCTAAAGGAATGGTACAGTTAGAGTCAGCTTAGAGGAAATATTAGTAAATGCGTGAGACAGTGAAGGGAAGCGGGAATGACTTGAAACCATGGTCTAAGAATAAGGTGCTGACGGCATGGGTAAGAGTAAGGGGCATGGACCCTTGATGGTCAGGCCTAGTCTCTGTGACAGCTAATACTGGCTGTATTACCATCATCCCATGAAACCCTTACAGAGAAGGGAACTAAAAGCATTTGTCTCCGACAGCTTGCATTAACTTAAAGTGAGAAGTCAGGGAGGACTTGGGTTAAGCGAAACAAAACGATGATAAAACAATAAAATCCTATAAACTTGCACTCATCTTATCTCCCTCCAACTAATGAGGCTGAATTTTGCTTCCTCTATTTGCTCTTAATTATTTATAAAAAAAAAAAGTTGCCTGTCAGATCTCTTACTTTTGTCTGTGTGTTCTGGGGCATGGGCGTGTGCCACCATTCCATAATTCTTAGAACATTTTCAAAAATAAATATCTTAAATATAATTCTGAAGACATTTTTAGCTAAGAAAAATTCTCCAGCTGGAAAGGAATGGCAACAAAATTAGGTCTGAATTGTCTCCCTCCCATTTTTCCTTCTCTCTCTCTCTCTCTCTCTCTCCTCCCTCCTCCCATTGTTCCCTTTCTCTTCAAAGTTTTTGGTCAAAGATTTGTACATTTTCCAAGAGGTCTCCTTATTCTTTCACTTTGAGATAGGCGTTGGGAAATCTCAAAAGTAATGTATAGTTTAGAGGCGATGGGCACACAAAGTTTCAAAGCTATACCATCAGGAGGAACTCATAGAAGGCTGCTTTTCAGACACACCAAGAGTAAAATATTAAAATTTGGCTTAATATTCCAAAGCAGGAGATTTTTTCTGCTTGGTGTTTAAAAGAGTCCACATGTAAACAATAGGGAAAATGAATTTAGAAATTATATCAGGGGAAACATTTTTAAAATGAGATATATTTATAGGCCAGAGGATTAGGATTTAAATATTTTAAGGATAACCAAGAACACATAAACAAATGGATACTGATATATTACTCCATGAATGTGAATCCATCAATAATGACCCCAGCCATTAAGAAAAGAAGAAAGGAGTCACCAACTCAGTAACTGTGTGTCCAACTAATATTATTACTGTCACTTTCCCAGGTCTCTGGGTCCTGAAACCTGACACAAGATTATCAAGAAGGAACCAAGTCAAGGGAAAAATGTAAAATCAACTTAAATGTGGGATATGCTCAATTTTAACTTCTCGCTTGAGCAAATTCTAAGTGGTGAAATTTTATCCACATAAGAAGTAACATCTTCTACTGAAATCAATTCCTATGGTTTTAGACAAAATGAATAAAAATGTAGCCAGTTAAAGTTTGGAAAAAGAAATGGAAAAAGGGCAGAGGCATGGGCCTTTGGAAGCTGCAGATACAACACACTAACCAGGAGCTCGTGTTGTGAAGGAAAATGTGGGCAATTGGCTAGGATGGCACCAGAACAGGGATCTTTCTTTGTTTGGTTTGGTTTTAGCTTGGTTTTACTTTTATCTCTTTTGATGAAAAAAAAGCTATAAAGGGTTGGCTTTGTTGTTTTTTTTTTCCTTTTTTTCCAACCTCCTAATGGATGATCTGGTGACACATCACAGTTTTCATATCTGGAATGATCATCACGCTTTTTCAAGAAAGTCTGCAAAAGTTAGAATTTTGAAAAGTGAGAAAAAGACTCCCAGAGGGAAGCACAATTAGGTCTGGGGAAGCCAGAAGTCTCCACTGGAAATAATAAGTTAGAAGAAGCTAAGGAAAATCTCCTCGAATAAAAGACAGGACAATAAAGAATCTGCCGCATCTGAGGCGGTGTGGCTTTCATGGGTGTCCCAGAGCCTCTATTAAGCCAAACCCAGGCACAGGGTCGATATTCTAGTAGAATTCACTGAAAAAAAAAAACCCAACAAACATCTGAAGGACAATTAAGTATTTTAAAAGAAAAGCAAATGTAGGACAAAAGTTGAACACCAATGATACAGGCCATGTCTCCACGATGAGTCAAGGAAGCAATTTTACCCTTTGTTGATGGTGCTGATGGTAGAGTCTCAGGTTCTGGGGCTGCAATGAAAGCAAATAATATGAAAACAGTGCTGAATGGCAGAAATTAAACATCCTTTCTCACAGGACAAGGTCACTCTCTGGTGGAGGTTTGGGATCTTCTGTCTTAGGTTGCCGAGGGTTACTCATCTCACATCCATTGCGCAAACCACATCAAAAGAGTTAAGAATTCTTATCTGTGTCATTCATCTTTGCCTTGGCACTCACTACAAATATCTGATGGCTGTCCTGAGGACATCTTCTTGAAGGCGTTCTGCATTCCTTGCCACCTGACATTCTGTTTCTTACAAAGCAACCACATTTGCCTCAGGAAGTGAGACAAAGTTACATGCCTTCCCCCATGCTTGAACTCTGTTAGTTGTGAAGGGTACCCAGCTTGGCTGGACCTCATGTTCTTTCACAAAAGATAAGAAACGTAAGTGTGAAAAGGGCCACACGTGCTCATATGATACACCCCGTGGTCACAAGTACATACTGCTAGTAAACAAAATCCTGTTTGTTAGCGAATCATTAAGTATCCACGCAGAGTCTCAGGTTTCACGAACTGCTTCATCAATTAAATACCCTCTGCTGATGGATAAACAAACCCTCTGGAGGTCATACGAGAAGCGAACAAGCTATTTTATTTCCTCCTGGCTATTTGGTTACATCTATTTCGTTTGGGAGGAAAAACAAAAGGCTATTTCCAGTAGGTTTTGTGCTAGTATGTTCAAAGGAATTTTCTTTCAAGAAGAAAATTAAAATTAATGTATTTTCCAAGCATGGGAAAAAAGGAGAACTTTTATTTCTTATAGAAAGAAACAAATTGATTTGGCACTCGCTGGCTTTCATTACAATGCTGATCCTTCTCTTATTTACAGTGCGGATAGTACTTTGTCTAGAGCTAACTCTGATAATTCTGAATAGGAAGAGTAGTAGGTTTAGAAAAAGCCAGGAGTGACTTGGGGAGGGGAACAACAACAGAAGCGTTTACAGAGCAACTTTCTAGGAATTAAATGACTTCCTTTCTTTCAAAAAGAAAGAAAATATGGCAACTGAGAGCTGTGTGGTACCGCATTGTGGATCAACACAGGAGGGTGACAGTCCTCATTGTGTGGGAAAGACAAAAGAGAGGAGGTGGCGCTGGCTTTCCAGAAATGTACTGGGTTGTGCACATAAAATTAGCCAAAACCAAACGTGGAGCTGCACTGACTAAACCACTGAGGAAAAGCATCTCACATGGAAAGTGAAATGGGAAAACAGGCCGTGGAGGAGAGCTGGGCAGCCAGGCGAGTCTTCTGCTGGTGGTTTACATGCTCCCATGAACTTCAGCTGGAAACAGAGACCTTCTGCAGAGCTCAAGTAACAAGAGTCTGCCGCTAAAGAAACACTCTACAGAGATGCAGCTCATATGCTCTACTGTAGTCTTGGGCCATTCAACGTCCCTCTACTGTGAGGTGTGGATGTTAACTCCCTCAGGTGATGATGCCCATTGTCAGAGCTGGAAAGGGTGAGGACCACAGGGCCCATGAGAAAGTTTAGAAACCAAAGAAATGAAACCACACCAGCTTCCAAATAAAAGTTCTGGTAATAAATAAATAAATAATAAAGAAAATATTTAATGAAGAAGTGTCTATTCAAACACTGAGAAGAGTAGCAACATGCCCTCTCATTTAATATTTTCGATTTAGTTCTAAAAATGTGACTTACCATGCATAAATGTGAACCAATATTTATAAGACAGTTTTTGATGCTTTCCAATTTTATTGTGAAATTAGCAGAAATATTTAATTTGCTAACCACCACACACAGCACCTTTCTCCATCTGCCTGGTAGCAGCCTCCACTGAAAACGCAGCATAAACATAAAAGTTGCTTTCTCATTGCAAACCTCCCTCAGAGTGGTTTCTGAGACACATGCACATTAATCCCCTCCCACTCCAGCTGGCAGAGTTCTTCATTTAAACTGCTAGGACACTTGATTTTTGTACCCTGCGCTTCTCACTTGGCAACCTCAACCAAGGTCACTTATACATTTGCCCAAGCCTCCATTTCAGCGGTTCTCAACCTTTCTAATCTGTGACCCTTTCATACAGTTCTTATGTTGTAGTGACCCCCCCAACTGTAAGATTACTCTTGTTGCTACTTCATACCTGTAATTTTGCTATCATTATGAATTGTAATATCTGATATTTTACGATGGTCATATGCGACCCCTGTGAAATAATCGTTCATCCCCCAGGTTGAGAACCATTGTTCTTGTTCTATTTCTGTTGATCTGACCCCTACATCTGGGCGCCACATAAATTCGTTTTCTGAACAGCTGCTTTGATGTCTTTTGCCATCTTTAAAGTAAATCCTGACCACTTAAGCAGAGAAGCTCTTGCTTTAGAAACTTCACTGTGTAAACATGCTAGTGATGGAAATCAAAGTTGAGAGTCCTTTACACAGCAGACTGTGAAATGCATTCTCCCCAGAGCTAAAAGTTTAACATTTATATGGCGATGACAGTAAGAACTGACAAAGCTCCATAGCTAAATTTATAAATCAGTATACAACACTGTTGTGTAAGTTCCAGATAAACAATAAAAGCTCAATATTGGATCATTCAAGTATGAGCCACAATCCCTCCATGGGGAACTGCTGAGAGAAGACTCCTCCTACCACAAACCCCCTAGTCTTTAGAAAAACACCATAAAATCTCCTGAGAAGTACACAGAAGTCAGTTTTCAAAAATCACCCCCAACTAAGAAAGCTTGGCATATTGAAGAAACAGTGCTTTATGAGAACTGAGACGTTCCAAACAAACGAGGTTCTTAGGAGACAGAACCCATTCCTGCCTCCAGTTGAAAGGCTGATTGATATTCAGTGCATCGGGATTCCAGTCCAATTTGGTACTGGAAAGTATGTTGTAATACAAACAAGGGACCCTTGCTCACTCCATGACTGTTTCTATGTTTTCTGTGTAATGGTCACGAACAGATTGCCTACTGCACAGCTCAGAGCAACACTATGATAATACCAAAGGGCTGGTTGCGCTGAGGTCATCTGGTTGTGCTTTTGCACTTTTCAGGGAAAAATTGCATTAGACACTAACACAGAAATCAGAACTCCCTGAACCAAAGAGCCGCATAAATCAATTTTCCAGCATTATTTTCAGAACACTAAAAATGAGGATCAGAGAAATGATCACATTTGGTGTCACTTCTTGAATAAGAGATATTTTAAGTTTCAAAGAAATCAGTTGGGTTTTACTGAGCTGAAAACAAATGAAATAATCAACAAATTCCTATTTTGGTATAAAAAACTCAAAAGGAAAATCGAATGCTAAACTAATTAAATAGAATGAATCTATCATCTTGGAAGATTTTGGAAATATTCCGTTAAAAGACTATTTCTTGCTCAGGCACAGAGAACCACTTATGGACAAGAGCTCTGCCACTTTCTAGTAGCTACTCAAAGACTGACTTCAGTCTATGCTTTTAAGTCAGTCTAATTATTTTTCACTCTTACTTTATATTTATTAGGTAATGGGGGTACGTTTTGGTGTTAGTAATCAATGATTGATAGGCATAACACAATGATTTGAAACACAAAGAAAATCCAGTAACAACAAATTAAAAGTTATTTTTTCAAAGAACTCCTAAGTTGAGCTTGAAGATGTTTTTCCAAAAAAATCCTGAGAACTGTATATGTAACAAACAGCATCTATCAAGTGCTGGCTCTACACAGCATCTTAATCTGAGCTCAGATCTACTAACTCACAACCAAAATAGCCATAGAACTCATGCAGTCTGTGAGATACTTTGCATTTTTCCAGATGAGCAAAGAGAACAGACAGCTACTGACAGTTTACAAAGGAGCCAGAGCACTGGCTTCCCTAGCCAGCTGAAGTTTTGCATATGGTATTGAGCAGGTTCAGGACTTTAAGAAATTTCACAGTATGTGTCCTTGGACTTGCAGTTCTTTTTGGTGATGGAAAGGGAAAAATTATTTCAATGTAGAGATAGTAAAATATCTTCCAAGAAGGAACAGAGTGACCTTTCAAAATCATGCCATATTTAGTCACTGCTCTCAAAGTGTGCACTGAGCAAACTTACAAGGAAAGAATTTCAAAATCATCACAAAAATACAGGTTAGAAAACTATTTTCACTACAAATGTCAGTGAAGTCTGCTTGCTGAATAATGCCTGAGCATACTGCTAAGCAATGAAAACTATCACTTCCAAGTTGATAAATTACATGAACCCCTCAGGCTGCAATAGCTATTCTTCCCTTCCCCGTTTTCTCCACCTGAACACTGCAAATATTTTAAGACTCATGGCTTCAACTCAGTCTTTCTTGGAACTTCTACACAAGTCCTACAGGCTGGAGTTCTATGACCTTGTGTTTCATTTTCACTATTATTACTCTCCGAGTTATAAGCAACTTGAAGACCAGAATAGCATTCCCTTAACATCAGCATGCCCAATGACAAAACTGAAAGTGTGGCAGGCACTGGTCCATCAGACACTGAGTCAATGTGAATGCATACCCAGAGTACAGTAGTTATCTTACACTGTGAACTGTGGGGGCAGGACCTGTTTCCTGGTTATGCCCACATCCAAGAACATTCTATTGGAGACCCCTGGTTTTTTTGTATTACTGTTAGTTATTTCAAATTTTTATAAGGAAATTGTCCTACAGAAATAAATAATTTTATTTTTAGTACAGAGAGATGATCATGATCTATTTGGATTTAAGTAACCTGATGAGTTAAAGAGACATTTATTTACCAGGTTTGACTTTTGGTGGGATGGGTCCTGGGCGTCGTTTAGGTGTGGTGGGGATAGACGTAGTTTGTTGGGGAGCTGAAAGAGGAGTCAATATAGTATTGGTAAGTGATACTTCTCAAAGGTCAGTCACATGTGGCTGTAAACATGAATACACGACCCTACTGAATGCAAGAATGATTGCATATTTTTGTTGAATTCCTAGATGTCCGTGTCATGTTTTCTACAGAGTACATGCTCAATAAACTTAAGCATTCACTGGGCCCAAAAGAATTACATTTTTACAGAGGAGAACTTAAATTCATACTTGAGAAGAAATACTATTCAAATAAATGTACCAATGACTGAGCACCCTGGAGGCCTTCTGGATTAAGATAAATTAAGAACTCAATTAAAATAACATCAACAGCAGGGAAAAAGTCAGTCGATATTTCAGACTTTAGAATGGGAAATTTAGAACATCTTAATCTTGGCGTTCATTTGTACCTTCACCAGACACTAATGACTTTTTATTATTTAGTTTATAAGACACAAGCTCTTTCATACTTCTTTCTTCAGCATATCTAGAATTTCAGGTACTACTTGATATTCCTGCTTGAACTACTGTGGATTAAACACTATTACTGTGTTAACCAGAAAGAAATATACTTAAAATAATCATCACCTATGCTTCTGCTATACTTTTCTAGTCGTCAAAGTTGAAAGCAATTAAGGAAACTACTCTTCAAAGCTATCAAGGTTGTATAAATTCCTTGATATTTATCATAAGGTTATATGGACAACTCTGCTCCTAGAGGTGGAATCCCACATGGAGAAGGAAGGGAAATGTTTATGAATAAAAGCGTACTCAAAGGCCAATGTGGCTGATTCTTTCCTGTCACTTTACCTGTCTTTCAAAGTGTGCACTACACAAATGAAATCAGTTACCAGTTGTTGTAGGTTGCACTTCAGGACTGGTGAAGACTTCCACATTTTGAGGATCAAATGATGTTTCGCTTGAAGCTGGAAACAAAAACACCCCATCCCACCAAGCAATTTCAGTTAAAAATGAGGTATTTTAGGAATGTCAACATGCTTTCAAGATGGCATACTGTGCATGCTACAAGGATAAAAGAAGATACACGTTGTCCTGCAGCTAGCAGACGACACTATGATGTAAAGCAGGGAAAAGGATGGCAATTGCTCAGTACAGGCAGCTTGGTCCATGAAAATGAAGTGATGCAAGTCATAGCACAGGGTACGAGATGATGCAGATGACAAAGGGGCCCATGCAATTTCTGAATATTTTCACAACATTAAGATTGGAAATCCTTTTTTTCTTCTAGTATGAGAAAGTAATAGATCCATAAAAAAGAATATAAGATAAAAATATATCATACGTCTATACTCAGAAATAGAAAAGAAGTAAACGATTAGACGAAGTGGGATAGAATGGTTATTTTGGAAGAATGGCATCCTTATGGGTTATGGAGTTTTTAATGGAAAACAAAGCACATAATTTCTGTTTAAAACATTACCCAGTGTTGCCCTTGGCTGTTCAGGAGTTCTAGGAGTTTTAGGTGGGACAGAGTCCAGAGTAGGATCGCTTGTTGCTGCTGGAATAAACGCCAACATTTATAAAGGCAATAGAAGTTTATAGGGATAAAATACAGAGTAAAGAAGTAATGTCCCAGGAAAGGAAAATGTCAGGGACACTTGAGGGATTCCTAGCCAATGCTTTAAGTCAGTGATTCAATAGGAACTGAAGAGACCTTACTCTGCAAAACACACATCACTGAAATATCAGAACCCATAAAACAGCTTTTCATATTCAACTTATTTTCAATCCCTTTTCTGCTAGTTTCTTCCCCTGTTTCATAACTGCTAATGGAACCTACTATGAGGATTCACTTTTATTACTTTTCTTATTTTCAACTGTTTAAAATCATTTATCTTTACTTACCTTATAAATAATTCTAATATAAGACTACACATACAAAACTAAAAACAGGCACTTATCTATGTTTGACTGGTCTGACTTTGAATTCTACAGTGCCTGGTTTAGTAGATGCTTGGTACACAATGGCAAAAAGGACCTGCTGGACTGAACTAAACCCACCGTAGATGCGTTGGTAAGTGAATGCAAAACTTAGACACACCTGCTGTGACCAACTATGTCCCTATTTTAGCATGGGGCTTTCATATCAGCAGTACAACACTTAGGCCCCAGGAAGTCTTAGTGGTGGCAGGTGCTGTGTGCACAGCAGTGTATCCTCAGTCTCTGTGTTCTAGATGGAAATGTGCCTCCCCCAGTAGTTAAGACCATTTTGTGTCTCTATGGAACGCCAAATGCTCCCATACAGAGGAGAGATCCTAAAGCATCCCCATTTGAAAATCACTGCCCGCCCTACAGAACACTGTCTAGGAATACAAAAATATTCTTTAGAATGACTGTAGACAAAGAGAGATGCCATTATTTTCCCCCAGTTTTAGCCTTGTCTATCTGTTCCCTTCCCTTGTATGACAGAGTTTATTTACTGATAAAAATAAAGAAATAATCCCAAAATGGGAAGTATGGACAGGAACTGTCTCCCTGACACAAATGGAGATAGCTACTACCCTCCATGGAACTCTGGAGAGCACATGCCTTCATTTTGCAAAAACTAAAAGGCACCCACTAGGTATGAGAACACCTAGGACCCAAAGGCATCATTGAGAGGCTGAATATACCTGTGTGGGGCTCTTTTGCGGTCTCATCTGAAGTTGCTGAGCTTGAGGTAACATCGTGAGTTGCTTAAAAATAAAAAAGGTGAAAAGAAAGGACAAGTTAATTTTTTATATTGTGCATGATTTCCTGACATATTTCAGTGGTGTCTTAAGTACAGTTTTACACAGGTACTAGAGTTTGGAGCTGTTGACCTCCTCTCTGCCTAGTTGATAGTCACCACTGCTGTCTTAGCTGCAGAACTTTACATACGATACTGGCTGGTTTTGTATGTCAGCTTGGCATAAGCTCGAGTCATCAGGGAAGAAGGAGTCTCAGTTGAGGAAATGCCTCTTTATGAGATCCAGTTGTAATGAATTTTCTCAGTTAGTGATTGACAGAGGAGGGCCCAGTCCACTGTGAGTGCTTTCTTATAGAACCCAGGACCTCAATCCCTGAGCTGGAGATCCCGGGTTTTATAAGAAAGCTGGCTGAGCAAGTCAGGAGAAGCAAGTCAGTAAGCAGCACCCCTCCATGGCCTCTGCATCAGCTCCTGCCTCCAAGTTCCTGCCCTGCTTGAGTTCCTGTTCTGACTTCTTCCAATGATGGACTATAATCTGGAAGTGTAAGCCAAATAGACTCTTTTCTCCCCAAATTGCTTTTTGGTCATGGTGCTTTGTTGCAGCAATAGAAACACTAAGACACATATCATGCTAAGGTCCTGGTCCCCAGAGTCCTATGAAATTCACACCATTTATTTATAATGAAATGATGCCAGTTATAAATCTAAGAGCTTCAACAAGCTTAAGCGCAAATCTACTAGTCCCATGGCAGCCAGGGAAGAAGCTTCTAAAGGAGGAAAGTGAAGGCACATTGAGGCTACTTTTAGAATCCATTGTTTATTCTTTCTGCTTAGTAGAAGTTGCTGGCACAGCACCTAGGGAGCAAATGGTGCTTAAGAGTTCACAGTGTCTCATGAATGAACTTCTCTAACCTTGTTTCCATCCCCGAGATACAGGTGAGACAGGCACTGCCACCACTTTGTAGATTCCTTAGCCAGTGAGGTTGATTGAGGTTTACAGTAGTAAAGACAATTGCCAGTGCTCACATGGGGGAACTGGTGACTTAGTGATTTTCAGCCTAATACCATGACTCAGGACAGCAGGGCTAAGATCAGAGCACTCTTGGCAGCCCTCTTGGTTTTATTCAGAGGAGACTTTCTATATTCCTCCATGGAGCCATGACCCCTTCTATAAGGTATGTAGGTAGGCTTGAAGGTAGATTTTTATTTGGTATAAAAGGAAGAACATGCGATGAATTAAAAAATAACTTTCAATGTATGGATAAATTTCATGTTCACATAAAAGATGAACTTGCAAGTAAAAATAGTATTAAAATCTCTTCGCACACAAAGAACTCACTGTAGGAATAAGAGGCAGAGAAAGCAGAAACTAAATGTAGACTCTGTTTATTTGGGGCATTCAGATCGGTTTATTGAAAATATAATAAAATGGCAGTAACACACAGGAGGATTATTCATTTGGTTACGTGTCAAATAACACATCTATCAGCGTAGTTGGTCTCTATATGTTTCTACTTCCACACTTTCTGGAAGTTGAGTGGTAAAGAAAAGGAAACTAAGAAGGAGCCACTCACTAGAAGTTTTATGCTGTGTGGACAGCTTTGATGGGCAACCACCTCTGGTTGCTGCCAAAGCCAGTCTTGTGACTCTGAAGTGGCACATGTCAGAGAAGAGGCCACACTGAAATGGAGTTCTCTGAAAAATCTCTTAAAATCGCGAGTTCCTGGTTTCCTTACAAAAACTTTATCATCTAAAAGTTCTTGACAAAACTTTGTTTAAACCTGAGTAGATTTCACTAAATTGCTCAGCCTGTTTCTAACAAACTATTTTAGACATAAAATTGATAAACAGCCCCAGAGTTGGGTGTGAGTGCTACTGTCTGTCAGACAGTCTATGCCACCATGCCTTGCTGCTAGTCACCATCTGAAGTGGATCAATGCTAACACTATTTGAAACTAGGCAGTAGCTTTGCTCTTCAATTCATAGAGTCCACGTGAGACCGAAGTTGAAGGAGGGAATTAATTTGACAGGTAAAATGAGTAGCACAACTCAAAGCTATAAAAAGCAAAAATAAAGTCATAATTATACAAAATATTACTTTCAGATATTCAAGAAAAATATATACACTTGTAAAGCTATTTGTTAATTTTTATTTGCTGTATGTTTTTACTTTGAAAAGTTAATTATACGTAAATACGAACATAAAAATGCCTTGGTCAAGTCATGTGATAGTGCACAAAGCACTCCCAAAGTAACATTTTATTTTGCTTGGATTTCCTGAGTATTGTAGCCATATGAAAGATTTTCCTTTTCAAACAATTTTTTTGGATGAAACATTTTATTAGGGAGAGATTCTGTCACAGCTATTTTGTCCTGCAGGGTTTGTGTCCTCTAAATCCTGATACATGGTAGAGCCACAGTAGAATTAATCTGAAAATGCTCACTTCCACAGATTAATTGAAAGATGGGTGGTTTATGATCTTAAAAAAAAAGCAACGACTTTCTAGTTTAGATGCAGAGTGGAAGGAGAAGCATGTGCTTTTCTCATTTACTTATTGTGTGTGTGTGTGCGCGCGCGTGTGTGCGCACGTGAGTGCACATGCATGCACGTGCCTAAGTATCTGCTACCTGGTTTGTACAACCATGGAAACAGAATTCTAACAGCAATATGTAGAAGCAATGAAGGGTGCAGCACACAGCTAGGAAAGTGCCACAGAGTCTCTGTACTATTTAAGTACAAATAATACTTTCTTTAGTTAATAGAAAATTAAAACACCACTCTGGTTGACCTTGAAATTTGTGAAATAAAATGAAAGTTTTGAGCCCATAAACCTCTAAGAGGCCACAGCGAAAATGAAAATCATCTGCTATGCTTGAATCTATTCTCTTGCCTTTGAAGCATCAATACCACTTGTTCCTACTTTTATCCTCTCTAGGGTATAATTGGGCGGGGTGAACCAGATCTGAGCTAATCAACACCACATAGAACAGATAGTAAGGTCCAAATATAGAGGTTATCTCTTTCCAACAAAGATCTCTAAGCAAACCAACCATGGTATAAATGATTCAACTCATACACCCCTCCTTGTGCAAGCTGAACCATGTAGTTCACAAAGCCGAACTATGTGGCACAAGCTGCTATAATTCTACAAAATACTGAGAGAATTCAACACTGAAAATGGTGAGGGCTGACCTCTTAAAGAAAGTTCCAGAGTGGAGTACAGTGAAAAGATGAAGGCTGACCATACTCCATCCTGACACTGTCAAGGCAAGTCTCTAAAAGACATGAGGTCTTTGTAATAAATCTCAATATATTGAGGTGGGAGGCTCAGTTGTTTGAACATCTTGGACAAGGACATGCAGAAAGTTTTCTAATGTTGAACTCAAATGCATTGAATTACTCTGGGTTTATGACCATCTTCCTTTGATTATGAACCTTTGTGGTTCTAAATAATAGTCTTTTTATGGAATGCTAAAGTAAATTAAAGAAGCTTAACACTATGATCCTATCAAGTGATAAACAGAAAGTTCCTATTTATGAACTTTGTATCACGTTCGGATGTTAGACATAATGCACATGCCTATTTGTGGAGTTTATGCTGTGTGTCCAGCTCTGTTGCCCCTGGAAAACACAGAGGCTTGACCTGGACATCATTGTATTCACAGAGTCTATGCAAGTCCTTGGGCACATTTACAGAGTAATTCAGGTTACCACACTGACTGAACAAAGAAGAGCATGTAATCCTCTGTTGTGAAACCCTGTTTCCCAAATTCCAAAGCCTGCTGCATGGCCATTCTTTCACACTTCAATTGGAGGGATTCCCTGGAGGGATTGTGAGAGAAATTAGTGAGTCTAACTATTTGCTTGGGTACCCATCCCAGATGTACGCTCCTCATGCATTTCCTTCCTATAATAGGAACTAACCATGCCAAAGGACTTCAGAAATGTGCATATGGCGTGGGGCTCACAGCTCATTCTTTGAGTTTTATAGAGAAAGTTGATGGAGAAATTATGTACTTCTAAGGGAGAAAGGATCCAACAGCATGTGGGTTGCATGAACATAAAAGCCCAGTCTAGCAGGTGGTAGAAGGTACTGCAAACTTCTCTAGAATTCCTACTGTGACAACACTTGGATTGTAGCAGACTGGCCTACATCCAATAGAACACAAGACTAACTCCCTTGCATCGCTAGAAAGACAGATTTCACCCTGAGTAACTGTCACAAGCACTTAAGTATTTCTAAGATCTGGCAAGTTTCCTTTAAACACAGAACCTATAAGTAATTTTACATCCTGGTATGCGATTATAGAGCACATTTTTTATAATTTCCTTTATATACTTTATGGAAAATTAAATTTCCCAAGGAAATCAAGCTAAATCAACCCTAGTTAGCATACATTACAGAAGGCTATATAGAATGCAATTCCAGATAATAAAATCTCAATGTACTAGTGAAAAATTAGGGCAAGCAGACTGAGAATGGGGAAGAATATATTAAATGGTTATGTATCTCATATATCTTACAATGCTCCAGACCCCAAATAGCCTGTTACTTCATTGCCAAAAATGATTGAAATAACTCGTTTCCATAACCATGCAAGCTAGAATTCTCAATTGTCCTTTATATCTCAAAAACTGGTATAGAAGTCTTTAGGAGAACACTCATTCTGCAGTTTTGATACAGAGTGTAAAGGTGGCAAAATTTCCAGTAAGTTCCAAAGCTAAATAAATCTTAGAAAAGAAACACATATCACATTTAATGACTGATCAAGCAGCCCCAACCATCCAGGAGTTGGCCTGTGGTTTTCCCCTGCTGAATGTCAGCAGTTTCAAAGGACAATAATATTAAATGAGGCTTGCTCTGTCATGAAAATAGATCAAGACAAAGTCAAAATTATTCTTTGTTCACATAGAACACAGGCAAAATACAACCAACTTTACCGTCCCAACATTCTAGCTAATGCAGTTTGTTCTTCTTTATAATCACAGCTTCAGCTCCATCCTGCTCATCCTGCCGTCTAGTCAAAAGCTGGGAAGGTACTCATCCACAGATGGACTCACTTTCTGAATGTGTTCAACCAAGAAAAGCAAAGCTTCACTTCTGAGGACCCCTGCGATGATCATTTAACACGAGACAAAAACTGATCCCTTTCTAGCATCTTCTAAGAGATCCTCGATTCCTCACGGTCTGTGTTCTCCATGTTTGTAATAATTAAACAAGGGAATCTATCTAGATAATTTGGAAATAATGCTATATATTAAAACCAAATAGGACACAGCTTAGTACATGCACAAATATATCCCAAATTTCAAAACAGGAAAGGTTCAAATGAATGGAAGAATGAACATACCAACTATTGGAGAACACAAATATGTCAGTTCCTGAATGTGTAAACTCTTGAGATTACATATAACGTATTTTTTATTTTAATTGGAAATTTAATATAAATTGGGATGGCCCATGGAATATCTAAACTAATGCATTCTTGCACGTTAGCAGAAACAAGAGAAGCAAACGTATCACGAGTTGCAATAGGCTACATTGATGATTAGTAACAAGACCTGCATAAGTAAAGACAGAACATGTTCTGACTTGTTTAAAGGAACACAGTTACCAGTTTGAGGCTGTACAAATTTGGAATCTTCAGATGTTTTAGCTCCAGGTGCCACCCACTGCTCTTCGCTTGAAGCTATATTAGAGAGAAACAGAAGCAGTTGAATGTTTTATGGCAGAGATGGTTAAGTGACTAGAAAAAGCCTATACAGCAAAGCTCATATGGCCCAATCAAGAGTCATCATACACTCAGCAGTCAGTGTGCATCCACCCATTCAGCAACCAGCGAGATTGTGTAGAATTAACAGGAATGACTTTTAATGAAGGTGTAGGCAATCTAATCAAGTAATACTTTTATTTTCCTTTTTGAACCAAACAAACTACTGATTTCCCTGAATTAACCCACTGCATTAGTGCATTTAGCTTCACAGACAAGGGACTCTGCACATGTGTTCTACAGAACGGCACAGTCAGCACCCACTCTATGTGATGCTGGTGATCAGTCCCATGCCCTCACACATGCCAGGCAAGCGTCTGTCACTGGGTTATGTCCTCAGCGTGCCATGCATATTCTTCACACCAAATACAAAGCCCTTTTATTTACCCAACGTATCCCCTGGTTTCTCCAAAGGGAAGTCTAGTTTTGCCTCAGGAAACTCTGGGAACCTTTTTGGAGCTAGAGTAAAACACACAGGATAGTTAGGACAAGTGTATGTAACAGGACAAAAAAGGTTTGAAAATTTTGAAAGTTGCAAAAACAACAGATACAAGATAAAAATCACTGCATGTCAAGGAAATACTCAGTGGTTCTTTTTAGTTCTGTTTCAGTTAAAGGTAATTGTGTCTGAGAGATCATGTAGTCCAAGAGGTCTTGGAATTCACAATACTTCCTGTCTGTGATTTTTACGTTCACTTAATATAGCATGGGCCACCATGCCCAGTATAAAATTCCCTTTAAGCATTTTATTATCAAGCCACTAAATGAGGTATTTAGGCTTTTCCATCTATATTTTCTAGTTTCTTGAGTTTTCCAACTACATTCATTTATGTAATTTTAAAGTATATTTCATTTTAATTCAAAGTACTAAGCACATTGAATTAGAAAATATCTGCACAAGAACTTTAAAAATCATAATGCAACTACACAACTCTATATATATGCTCCTCCATTCGTTGATACTTCATTCAAAAAGAAATTCTTACAATCCTGAGGAATCTATAGAAATATCTAACAAGCCTTATCCATCAAGATGAAGCTGTGAGTGAACAAAAACACAGAAGAAAAAAACAGAAGATATCACTGTGTTCAGTCACATAGGATTTCGGTGAAAAGAATAAAATATAACAACAACAACAGCAAAAAAATACACAACCAACACCAAGAAAAATTACTGGTGGCTTTGTCACAGGGAAGGCCTCTTTAGGGACCTAGATTATGAAGGTTGTATAAAAATCACATTGAGGAGTTTAGGTGTTAAGAGTTTATTGTTCACCAGGTGGTGGTGGTGCACGCCTTTAATCCCAGCACTTGGGAGGCAAAGGCAGGTGAATCTCTGTGAGTTCGAGACCAGCCTAGTCTACAGAGTGAATTCCAGGACAGGCTCCAAAGCTACAGAGAAACCCAATCGAAAGAAAGGAAAGAAGGAAGGAAGGAAGGAAGGAAGGAAGGAAGGAAGGAAGG
>LOJH01001267.1:31637-43060 GCA_001685095.1 Ellobius talpinus
GAGAGAGAGAGAGAGAGAGAGAGAGGGTCAGTTTTTACATCAGTGTTAATTAAAAACGAATCAGAATTCTAAGACGAGTCCTTTCATGTCTTTAATGAAGTCACCCACGACAGGGGTTTAGCAGTCACTGGATAGATATTCAGCACATACATCTCCATTGCACTGAACTCATTTGTTTATCCTGTAAAGAGCCAAAACCTCACAGAGGCAAGTCTTCAGAACTCTCATTTACTTAGAAATTGCAGCTGAAAGGAACTAAATCCTCTATAAAGGGATAGAGTTCATTTCTGTTTTGTTTGCCATGTGGTCCAACTGAGAACTGCCTTCACATTTTCTCCCAAAAAGATGTTGAGCTACATACTATCTTTTAAAACCAATCAAGTCATGACCTACTGGTGCTGCCATTATTGCTGATACTATGACCACCATGAACTCTTAGCATCACCATTTATTGTCCAAGAGAGAAGAATAGGTGCTCAGAACTAGATATTTCTTAAAATTAAGTCTACTTAATCACCCTGTACTGATTTATATATGAGGGACTCTCAATCTGAAGATAATGAGTAACCTAGAGGATACCATGGATGATTTGTCTCTCATTCACCCAAACTGTCTCTGAAATCTGGGATGATTTGATGTCATACAGTGCCTAGGGACAGGCTTAGACTTTAAAGTGGAATCACTGCCAGACACGGTCACATGGCCAAAGGTGGAAGATGAGAGAAGTGTGGAGAGAGGTGATGAGAATGGCAGGGAGTTCAAACAGGAGGATTAGAGTTGAGTTATTGAAAGAGTAATAATGGCCAAGTTTTGGCATTTGGTTTAACTCATGTACACTGAGCAGACACATGTGCAGACCTGCCTATTTTGAATGTGCATTTTTTGCACATTCAAAATGTGCCTATTTTGAATGTCAGACATTAGTAAAATAGGCATTCACGACTATGAGTAAGAAGTGTGGTGACACCTTATCATTTTCAGAATGGTCTAATAAGACACGGTAAAGAGGGGCATAGCACCAACTTTACACTTGTCTAATTACCATCCTGAATTATTTTTAAAACAGTAAAAAAATACTGTCACTGGATATTTGTTTTTAAAGAATGATCTCTAGTCATTGGCCCAGTAATTCCTCTTACCATGCCAGCCTATCTACTCAATCAGGTACAGATAATCATGTGTGGGGTCACATTTATTACTACAGTAGAAAACAACTTCATTCAGTTCAAGTTTGGGTTCAATAAGCTGTAGTTCAAATGATTTACTTCTATTATTACAGCCTGAAAAAATATGAAGACTACAAATATAGACCACTCACACTATAACCCATTTTATCACACACATACATCTAAACACATGCATACATACATACACACATACATACTACATACATACAACAGACTTGGAGGAAAAACATAATTTTAGCAGTAGTTCTTACAAACTGCCATTAATTTTTGTGCATACACCCTTACTTTCCAAGTTCCTTAAACAAGTGAGTTACAATAGTTACAATCAGAGAAAACTGTTTTCACATTACTTCACCGGTCACACACGCTTCCACACTGCAGCTTAGGTCACCTACCACTGGTGGACAGGAAAATGACTCAAAAATATCTTTTCCATATTTTTTCCAAGGCAAGAACAGAGTAACCATATGAATAGAAAAACACAAGAGAACAGCACTCGTAGCAAAGAAAAAATATTGTCCGCTCTGAGCTCACACTGGCAGAAAGATCCCTTCTGGCTTCATCGCTATGGCACGTGCACACAGTTCCCACTGAGGACAGACTGTCCCTGCCACTCTATCCTGCCCCACGCCCCTACCCCTAGCAGCCCTGACACTACTCTGCTTGTACCGTGCATGTCCTCCCAGCATGTGTCTCCACCTCTCACTGCTAAGGATGTTGTTGCCACGTTCAAACAGCTCATATTTGGTTTTCTTACAATTAATAGCTTTAAATTTATTTATAAGTATGTAATGCTTATGAGAGATACAATGTGATGTTTTAATTAAGTTATATAGTGTGACCGGCCATTCTTATGGTGAGACATTTTAAACATATTTCAATAAATTTGATTGTTGCTTTCTGGTGTGTGATAATTCTCAAAAACCTCTTCCTCCTGTCTAACTGAAGTTTTAATATCCCCCCTCCCTCGATGTTTCTCTCCCCCACCCTTAGCCACCACTGAATTCTCTACATCCATGAGATCAAGACTTCTGAGAATTCTAAATGCCTATAGAGCATGCTTCAGTTACAGAAGAGCCTCCTGTAGGAAGCCTGGTTATCTTTCTAGTCCTAATAGGGCAGGGCTATGGCTATAGTTACCACCTCTGAGTATCTGTTCATTTGCCCTAGGAGTCCTATCATAGTATTTTGCAGAATGTGAGGTTTCTCAAAGACTAGCACACTCTAGACGAAACGTCCACATGTGGCTGTGTGGCTCGCCTTTGAACTGAATCACACCAGTTTATAGTTCTTATGCTACGGTGATTTCTCACACACAAACTTTTTTTTGACAAGTGGAAACTATTCCACTCATCACATGAATGGAAAACAGTTTCTGTTCTGAGTCCTTGCTTGAGAACTGACCAATGTTTTATTAACTTGATGACAAGAATATAGGTACAGGGTGTGCTGCCAAAAATAAGGAGATGATTTAGCTGCAGAATGCATTTCTATCTAGAGCTGTAATTGTTCTCTTTCCTAATCTGTAATCCAGAGACTAAGACTAGACCAGTGAACAAATATCTACAACTCAGTAGACAGGTTTTTTGTTTGTTTTTTGTTTTGGTTTTGTTTTTCAAGACAGGGTTTCTCTGTAGCTTTGGAGCCTGTCCTGGAACTATTTCTTGTAGACCGGACTGGTCTCAAACTCACAGAGATCTGCCTGCCTCTCCATCCCGAGTGCTAGAATTAAAGGCGTGCGCCACCACCGCCCAGCTGGTTTTTATTTTTTAAAGGGTATTAAGAAAGTACGGCTATTCAGTATATCTACCAAAGAATAAAGTTCCTACCAAGAGAGACACACTGTGAGTCCTTCTCCTGTGTCTTATGAAGTAAAGTGGTAGGAAATATGTCACCTTAAGTCACCAGGAAACAAAATGTGATAATTCTTAAGATACCAATATTTAATCAATTATAGCCCAATTTCACTTGAGTTTTATGTTCAATACTTAAAAAAAAGAAAGAAAGAAAAAGAAAAAAGAAACCACTACTCTTCCCTTGTTCTCACAGGCTTGGTTCCTATGGACACTGATGAATGTATGCTGAGCCAGGGGTATGGATGTATGAAGCTAGGGCTTGGAATATGGAGCTAGGGTTTGGGAAGTGAGGAAGCAACATGCTTTCAGGCTGTCATGCAGTGTGGGCTGGTGTTGTACTATGGTTTGAATATGTCCCTCAAAATACATATTAAAAGCTTAATCTTCAGTACAATAGTATGCAGGCATAACTAAAATAGGTGACTAGATCATGAGAGATCCCTATTGCCAAGGAGTGGGCTAGCCAACAATACCACGGGCTTTCTGATTTTTCGTATTCGTTTCTTGCCAACTTGACACAACCTAGAGTCATCTGGGAAGAGGATCCTCAGCTGAGAAAATGCCTCCATCAGATTGACGTGGGTGGGCCCAAGTCACAGGGACCATGTCACTCCTGGGCAAGTCGTATTGAGTAGTCTAAGATAGCAGGCTGAGCAAGCCATGTAGAGCAAGCCTTCCTCAACAGCTTCTGCTTCAGTTTCTGCCTCCAGGATTCTCCTTGAGCTATTGGTTGACATCTCTTGGTGATGAACTGTAATCTGTGAGGTAAAATAAACACTTTCCTTCTCAAATTGCTTTCAGTTTCAGTATTTACCACAGCAATAGAAACCCAGCTAAGACACCAATAATTACAAGCCAACTTTGTCCTCTTCTCCCTCTTTTCCTTTTGCTTCCTGCCACAGGATAATATATCATGAAGCCTATTCTCAGATGCCATCTCCTTAATCTTAGACTCCCCAGCCTTTAAAATTATATAAATAATGCATCTATTGTCATTATGAATTACTCAAGTCTGTGGCATCTTCTTATAGCCATGCAAAACATCTAAGTAAGACACACATAGGTGCAATACTGCTGTCCACAAATAACTCCCTGGCAGTGATATTCTTAGGCAATTTCTCTGCTGTCCATCTTTGCTCTTTTACTTGTTAACCCCCCAATATTGCTGCAACATCCATCACTACGTCCTTCTGTAATTTCTATCCTCCTCATTTAGCAAATGTTTTCTGAATATTTACAAGATGTTAGGAGGTGAATATAACCCTTACTGCTCTGGAAGAGATAAATTACCTTTTTCTTAGAAAATCCTGTCTCTTTAAAGACATGTTAGGTTGTACTAACCTTTATCAGGGTGCTATAGCCATTGCGCTATACCTTTACCAGGGCAGTCACAGAGCATGAAGATGGTCTTGCTCAGTGTGAAAATAACTCTAAGGTAGAAAGGGAAAGCCAAAGGAGATAAACTGAGGGAGGGGATTCGATCCCGTTCTATTATTGTCATGTCTATTATTGTTTGACTATGTAGAAATAAACATAGCAGCAGCAGCCACATAAAGAGTGTTAAATTCACCCTTTGCACTATAGCTACTCCCTCCTGATACAGTACTGAAAGTTAGCTTTGATCACTATCAGTGCTAATCAGGGAGGCTGTTCTTAGAAGGTTTGTTTATTTGGCATTTTTCTTGCATCAGAGAGTCCCCTGAGGGTTTAATTTTAATTTCAGGACCTGTAATGTTGCAACTGTCCATTTGGGGAGGAGCTAAGGGGTATTCAAAATCTAATTACAAGGACTCAAGAGCCAAACCATATGAGAAGTACTTGGTCATTTTAAATTCTGCTTTTAATTCATTTTAGGATGTTCTAATGAAAGTTACAAAACATACTGTTTCAGCCTAACATCTGGTTCAAATTGACTCTAACATGCTCATTTTTTGAAAGTCTTCAAGTTTCTGGTTAGCTGAAATAAGATATAAACCTCTGGGGGGGTGTATGTGTGTGTGTGTGATATTGTGGTGTGTAAATGTGTATGTGTGTGCATATTTAAGCTTCTGTTTAAGAGAACAGATGTTAACAATGAAGGGTGCTTACTATATAATTTTAATATGTAAGTGGGACGATAAGGTAATTCTCATTGTTAACATCTCTGATCAATCTTATACTTTACACATTCATACCATTTCAGTGAAAACCCATGAGTGTGTATTGGAGTGATAGATATGGACTTCATCACACCTGCAGTAGGGTGTGGAATATGTGGGACTGGACATTTGCTCAATTATGTTCATAGCAGCATTATTCATAATGGCCAGAACCTGGAAACAACCTATATGCTCCTCGCCGAAATAATGGATAAAGAAAATGTTGTACATTTACACAGTGGAGTATTATTCAGTGGTAAAAAAAAATGATATCTCGAAATTTGCAGGCAAATGGATGTAACTAGAAAAAAAAACATCCTGAGTGAGGTAGCCCAGACCCAGAAAGATACATGAACCTACATCTAGTAACTGGTGGAAGCAGATGCAGTGACTCACAGAAAAGCACTGGGCTGAGCTCCTGAAGTTCAGTTGAAGGGGAGGAGGTCAAGAGCATAATGGGAAAAACCACAGAGATGGCTGACCCAAGCTACTGGTAGCTCATGGACTATGGACTGACGCCTGCATGGGATCAAACTAGACCCTCTTGAGTGTGGGTGACAGTTGTGTGGATTGATCTTTTGGGATTACCCTGGCAGTGGCACATGAACTAGAATTTTGGAGTCCATTCCTTATGGTGGAATACCTTGATATCAGCCTTGATACAGGGGCCGGGGGGCAAGAGGGGGTTGGTCCTGCCTCAAGTTGGTTTGTCACACCCTGTTGACTCTCCAAGGAAGGCCTTACCCCCTCTCAGAAGTGGATGGGGGATGGGAAGGGAGAAGATGGAGGAGTAGGAGAAGGGGAAGAAGGGGGAACTGGGGTTGGTATATAAAATGAAAAGTAAATTTTTAAAATAAAAATATGGAAAAAATAAATAAAAAATAAATAGGGAAAGTACAGGATAATAAGGACTCTCAAACCCAAAATAATAATAATAATAGTAAAGACTTAAGGTCATCACACAGCATTGCTGGCATGGTGCTATGGTTTGAACACACTCTGCAGAACATGTGTTAGAAATCTTCAGTGCCACCAGGTTAAAGGGGGCTTTAGGAGGAGACTATGAGGGATTCTCCATGTTGTGAGTGCAGCTTTCTTAAAGTGGCTTGACTTTGAATGGAAAATGAAACGGTAGAAATAGCATCAGTGTTTAAAGGAACACAGATTCTCAGGAAAGTTGCATCAAATAACTTTACATTTCAAAATATATTCAAATGTAATACATGCTTCAATAACTAGTGGTGTTTATTGAATAAATTGGTTTTAAGAAATTTTAAAGAGAAAATGTGTTTAAATATAAGTCAATTTATTTTTCAATAAAACCTAGTAACAAGCATTAGGTAATAGATGTTTATTTTTGTAAGGAGAATGTAATCTATTGTGTTCAAGAAAATTGAACATTACACTAAAAATGGATATCATAAAAAAGGGGTTGGGATATAATTAAGGACACCATGAGAACACAGCCTTACAGAATCAACTAACCTCAGCTCAGAAGGGCTCACAGAAACTGAAGTTGAGAAGACAATCAGGGAGCCTACAGGGGTCTGACCCAGGTCATCTGCATATAAGTATGGCTGTGTTACTCTGTACCTCTGTGGGACCACTAGCAGTGAGAGCAGGGACTGTCTCTGACTCTTTTGCCTGCTATTAAGACCCTTTTCCTCTTACTGGGTTGCCTCATCCAGCCTTACTATGAGGAGATGCACCTAGTCTTATCATAACTTGATGTGCCATGTTTGCTTCATACCCCTTGGAATTCCTGGCTCTGAAGGGAAAGGAGGAATGTCTGGGGGAACTGTGGTCAGGAAGTAATACAGAAGAGAATAATCTTTTTTAGAAAGGAATATAATAGACTCTGAAAAAAGAAAATCATCATGAATATCATGATAAATATTTTCTTTATTATATGCACTTCAAATGATGCATGTATGTTATATATGAAAAATCAAAGTTTTGTTTATACTTATTCTTCATTATTTTAGAGGTAAAGAAAGGAGTGACACCATTGAAGGTACTCAGCAACTGGTAAAACAAAGATACTAACTAAGTAATCAGAAAAGAACCTCCCTCATGTCCCCAGCACAATTTGTGTGGGCCCTGCCAACAGAATACATGCCTGAATGTATAAATTTAAGTACATAATATGACCAGGGACATAAGATGGGGTGGTTTAATGCACAAATGTTTAGCCTAATTATTATTTATTTTTGAAAAGGATACCTAATGTTAAAATACTTTTCCTGTATCAAATACTTCTTTTAGGAGGGTGCTAAGATATTTTGTGGTTTCAAAGGTTTAGACATGAGAATATTGAATGAAAACCGTCTTCAACAGGTCTTTTACTTAAAACTGAAAAGTAAGACATGGCATGGCTCTTGAAACACTGCCTTTTATGGTCAGTCTCAGAGAAGACATGGATGGATACTGGGGCACAGGCTTGGTCTGGACTGAAATGCACATCTGAAATATCATAGCAACTCTCTAATGGATTCTACAGGGCCACATTGCACAGACAACAGCTGTCCTGTGTGGCTCCTGTGCAGCTTTCCCACGACTCAAGGCTGCCTGAGAGCAGAAGTCACTCCATGAGACACTTCTTTGCTATCCAGAAGACGCTCACAACGAATTTCACAGAAGAGCTCTGAAGCTTCTTTTCAATGAACTTGGGTTTTCCTTTGGAAATAACCAAGAGTTTTCAAGTACAGCTCATCGCAGCTGGCTAGATTTGGGGGTGCTCCACCTCACACATGGAAGTGATACAACTTTGGCTCTATGTCACAGATGTAGGAAGCTCCTCTCCAGCCCTATCACAGCTGTTTATGACAAGGAACAAGAAATTACATTCTGCTGTGGCAAAGAATCATTCATCTTTCCCAATCTCACTGAAAACGCATCCCACATGAGGTGTTCTGACAAAAATAAATAAAAGTGATTGACATAAGGAGCTGAAAAAGAAGGATGAAACAGGAGCTGTATCCTGCTGTTTCTCTTCTGCGATGTAGCAGTTTTGTTTCTCATACATAATATTGACTGATCTCAAGAGACACAAAATCAAAGAGACTTTAGAGAGTATCATTGTTCAATCCATGCTGCTAGGCCAACTGACCGCTTAGAAAAGTGCAGAGCCTCAATGGATGCCACAGAGAAGGAAAACCCATGGAGTTTAGAGCTTAATTGTTGCAAAACTAAAAATTATCAAGGGAGATGGATGTTCATCCTTTGTATGGAGAGGGAAAGGCCTTGAAAACTGGAACACAACTGACGATGTGATGAAGTCTAATCTCTGGATGCAGCACATTTTAAGATGAGACTCAACAATTTAACAAAGTTTATAGCAAATGTAATAAAAAAATCTAGATGACATTACAAAGGATTCGTTTTTAGTCTATGAAGTCTTTAAACTAGTCAGGAAAAAAGTCACACACTTCCCAATTAACAAAGAGCCACAGCTAATGGCCACTAAATGGAAAACAAAAGCAAAGATAGTACCAATTTATCAGTGTTCATAGAAATGGAAATCATTATAACTTTGAAACTATTATATTAACCAAAATGTTAGCAATAGAAATACAAACTATCAATAAGCAGGATAGCTACTTGAAAGATCATAAGTTGGGATAACCAAATAATCACTAATACTAAAGAGCCTTAAAAACTTAAGCTGTTAATAGGAATTTAATTACATAAAATTAGAAATCAATTAGAAATAATGAAAATGCCTATAACCTGAAAACTGAGCAATTTAATGAGTGTAAAGGGAATTCAATGAGTGTGAAAAAGACACAAAGGAGCAGATCACTGTACTTAAAGAAACAAACACCTCAGTAATGCCCAAGAAACACAAATATATGGCTGATGGAAATGACGAAGAAAATACAGAATTTAAAAATGGAATTCAATAAAGACATAGAAACAATGAAGAGAACTTAAGGCTGTGGAGATTGAATTAAAAACCCCAATAACCCAAGCAGAAAATTCAAGGGGGAAGATTCACCAGCAGGATGATTCAAGCAGAAGATAGACTATCAGGACTTTAAGAGAAACAGAGGATCCAGGTAAATGTTCAAAAAGAAAATAAGGAAAAATTGAAAATACAGGCTAGGAACATACAGAACTTTGTGTAGGGGAAAACCCTTCAAATTATAGTAATAGATGAGGGAGAAGAATCCCAGATCAGTCATAGATCAGAAGCATACAGAACAAATAAAAAGACTTGAAGCTATAAGAGAAAATCACATGTCACATAATAAAGGAAACCCATCACAACAACAGCTGATTCTCACTGGAAAGTGTGAAAGACAGAAGAGCCTGAAACAATGTATTTCAAGTCCTAAAAGACAACCACGGACAACCTAAACTATTTTACCCATCAAAGCCATCTGCTATAGCTGAAGGTGAAGGGGACACTTTCTACGATATTAACAGCTTAAACAAATTTTCAACCAACAGACCAAACCTAAGACTATGCAGGAAGAAATATTTCAAGCTAAAGAGAGGAATGAACATCTATCCAAGAAACTAAAAAGAAAAATGAAGCTCTAATTATTGGGAGACTGTAGAAGGAAAAAGAAGGTCTAGTTACTGAAATGAACAGTAATACTGAGAACACAAACCACCAAAGTCAACATCAGCAAAAAATGCATATAATGGTCCCAGTCCTACAATTAAATGACACAGGCTGGCTAAATGGATCAATAAACAAAATTCACCTATCCATTATCTACAAGAAACACATTTCTGCTTTAAAGATAGGCACAAATTTAGAGTGAAAAGGTGAAATGAGGCCAGGAAGAAAGCAGGCATCACTCTCTTAACATCTGGCAGCTGACAAGGTAGACTAAATCAAACTTAAACTAATCAGAATAGATAAAGGTCACTTTACTCTCATCAGGGAACAATTAAGTAAGAAGATAGTACTATCCTAGCCACTTAAAAAACTCTACATAATTTTATAAAACACATCCTACTGAGATATTTTTTTAATGTTCATTGTCCCTAGCTGTTAGAGAAGTGCAAATCAAAACAACTTTGAGATTTCATCTTATGTCAGTCAGAGCAGAAAAGATCAAGGGAAAAAAACAATGACTGCTAGAGCAGATACTGGAAAAACAGAACCTTCATTGACTCTTGGTGGAACTGCAAACAGGTCCAGATACTAAGGATATCAGTAATTCTTAAAATGCTAAAAATAAATCTGCCAGATGACCTTGACAGATGTCCAAAAGACTAAGCATCAGACTCCACAGATACGTGCTCAGTCACGTTCATTGATGCTCTAGTCATCAAAGCTAGGAAATGGAAACTAAATGTTCTTCAAGTGACAAATGAAAAATTAAAATGTGCTAATATATACACTATGGAATACTATACAGCTGTGAGAAAAAAATGGGATAATTAACTTTGCAGGTAAATGGATGAAACTAGAAAAAACTAGTTTGGTATCCAGACCCAGAGAAACAAGTGTGACATGTTCCCTCTCACTGGAGGCTCCTAACTCCAGATCTTCAGATATGAGTACATATTCTGGAGTAAACTATAGATATAAAGAAAGTAAAACAGAACCATTGCCAAGGTGAGAGAGCTGGGAGCAATAGAGATGGAATAGCATGGTCCAAGTGACACAGTCAATCAAGTCAGTGTCCAATTCCTAATTCTCTCACCCTGGTGCCTCTCCTATCTGCTCACCAATGTAGCATGCTTCACCTTACACTTGAGCATGTGATATGAAATGCAAACACCTCTTCCACTGATGGCTTTAACAATGTCTTACATTATCCATGACTGATAGGACACATTGGCTGAACTGGGAGAAAATGGTGAAAGCATGTAACCCTTCAGAGCATCAGTAAGGGTTGGAGGTGGAAACTGTAAAGCTCAAAACACACACAAGCATTTACTGAACTGAGCAAAGGCTGGGCACATTTCAAAACCAAACTGGCTGTTTTATCATTCCAAACACAGAACAATTTGAACTTTATCAGTGTACCTAGAACATATAGCTATCCATAAGCTCTTAAAGTGTTACATAAAAAACAATCTACTCAGTAGTTAATAACAATTGTTGCTCTTCTAGAGGACCTGGATTTGATTCCCAGTACCCACACTAGGTGGCTCATAGGGCTGCCCTTACCTCAGTTCCAGGGAATCTGATGCCCTATTCTGGCCTCCACAGGCACCTGCACACATATGGTGTTTCTCTCTCTCTCTCTCTCTCTCTCTCTCTCTCTCTCTCTCTCTCT
>LOJH01001268.1:0-50175 GCA_001685095.1 Ellobius talpinus
TTCTTTATTAACCAATGAAAGTAACACATAGACATATGACCCTCCTCCATCATATTTCTTTATACTTCTGTTCCTATACTAATTGGATATTCAGCATAAGAAAGATTCCTTGTTCATGCCATTACAAAATGAAAATCACAGTCACTACATTGGAAGACACTGCCTTTTTCCCCAGAAAATTTCACATTCAGGTATGAAAAGATTTTTGGCATATCTTATGAAATTAAAATAAAATGTCTGTTATTGATATCTCTTCTTTATGTTCTGTAATAGATTTCAGTTCATTTGCTTTAACTGCGTGTCTCATTTTTATTCAGACAACTTTTATTTCTCACTTGCTTTATGATGATTGTTGAGGATTTCTACACTATGCAAAGTATGTTTGTTTAAAAAATAACTTACTCCTGTTACTGAATATGCCAACAATGCACAGCACATTCTTATTTTTCTGGCTACTTTTATTCAAAATGATATTCATGATATTTGATGGATCATTTCTTGTATTTATCCAAGCTTATGTCTCTTTATTGTTCAATAAAGTACATTGTTGAATATACTACATTTTAATCCTATATTTAAATTTATAATAAACAAGGGAAAGAAGAACCATTGATACTTATTGACATTTGTTTCTCAGACCTTGTGCTCAGCAATTTATATGTAACCTACAAATTAATTACCACTAGGAATCTATTTTAAAAAGGCACATTTTATTGTATTGACATGATAGTAGTGTTTCTTTTTAATTATTTAAGTTGATGTCCATTGCATTTATATATTAAATTTTAGTCATTTTCAATCTCATATAAAAGACTGCCCCTACATTATATTACATTATATTTGTGGACCTGAACAGCTACCTTAAGTCAGTCCCTGAAAACTCAAAACCCAGTTGCTGTTCCTTCTTTACCCACCTCTAAAAGCAGATGTCAGGGTTTGCTTCTGTGTTTCACTACTGTAGTGACAAACAGATATTCCCAACAGCTGCAACCAATGCCTCACTTTGACAACAAATGACATCATTTTGCTGCATAAAGCATAACGACATTTTGAACACATCCCACTAGATGCTTTTGGGCTTGTTTGGTGTCCTTTTTACAGTATTTTGGTGTTCTTCCCTTTTTGATTCTTTCATTGCAGCAAACAACTCCTACAACCCCAGACTTTCCCAAAATTTTAGGTGCAGCAGATACTAGTTAGTTACCGACACAGTAGCCTTATTTAGAAAGAAATGCATAGGAGGATACATAGTTAAATAGGAGTTTTAGTTGAGAAACAAAGACAATTAAAGCACATGTGTGCCATTATAAAATATTTGAGACAGCTAATGCTAAACAATACAGTAGTGTTGTAAATTCAAACTTTACCAGGTAGCCTCTGTTTGATCTGATAATTCTAGTCTTCCTGAGCTCACCTTTTGATAAAATATAATCCTGCATGCCCTGGGCAAGTAAAAACGAGTCATAATCACAAAATTTGCTGCGCTAGTTTGCACAAAAAGGATGTTTAAAGTCTACAATTAAAAATATTCCCTTTCCTCCTCCAGAAACCCTTTTCTTAAATCTGTTCCCAAATAATTTTGTGGAGGGGAATGCCAAGGAATCAGTCATAGAATGAATAAGTTACATAAGTAGAGAATCCACATTTTGTCCATGGAAAGGTACCCTCATGAAGTAATATGACCCATGCTTTCTGGATTGTATAAAATCTCATGGGAGGTGCTTCTTCCAGATCCAACCTCTTTTCGTTTTTCACATGGTTGTATCTTTTACAAAAATCTGAGAACAACAGCTTGATGAAGGCACTCAAATCACTTCCAAGCAGCTACCAGGACCGCCCCCAGGGCAGAGTTTATTCTCCTTTTTCTAAGCATAAAATTGATAAAGATTAAGGGAAAACAACTAGGGTCCTAGAGTCGGACATCATTAACCTCTTTGTGGAACTATCTCCAAATTCGTGGCAGCAAATGACAGTGAGGCTGTTTGGGATAGCACAGTTACTCAAAGTTAACATCCCACTTGATACAATCTATTTAAAACTTTATCAGGAGCTTAGATTTTTTTCACTCCCCTATAATTTAGAAGGCAGAACAGAGAGACAGTTTGTTCTTAAAACAATGCAATTGTGAGCTCCTGCAATGTTGACAGACCAACTTCCCTTCTGTGGAATAAAGGAACTCCTTTGGCATATGCAAGCAATCTGTAACCCCAGGTCAGTGATCAAGAGTTCACATAGCTTGTGCTTAGCTCCAGACCTTTAAAAACTGGTGAGGTAATTGTCATAGAAAGGGATAAAGGAAGGAACATAAGATGCAAGCAGAAGTCTGGCCCCTGGTTTCCCATTCTGCCATCCATGTTGGTACAGCCTTTGATAAGTATTTCCCATCTTAGAACTGCAGTGCCCTTTGCTGTGAAGTGCTGAGGACTGACTAGAGTGTTGTAAAGATTTACTTTGAAAACAGAAGTCTAAGGCATTTTACATTAGCTCTTTGTTTCCCCTGGGATGCTTGTGTTTTGTTCAATTCTTCCATCTAAGCTGCTGCCTGAGCAATCGTCATAAATCACAGGGTTCACTGACTCGCTAACAACTCCTTTAGAAATCTTTATGCGACAAACCAGGCTAAGAAATATCAAGGGCTGCTGCCATAAAGGACCTCTGGGAAGAAAGGTAAGAACGCATAATTCTGAAAACAACAAACAAAAGCAAAAGGCATTGGGGTATAAGAGAGAAAAGGGAGAAAGGGGAAATTTATCAGAATGAACTGTGCAGATAATCGGACCAAAGGATGAATAGGAGAAAATGAGAAATGTGACTGCAAGATGAGGTGAGATTGAGGTGCTGCTGGGCTGCATGGGGGTAAAGATGTGATGCAGCCAGAGAGTGGAGCAAGATTTCAGCACCAGGAAAGAGCAAACGGAGTTCACTCTTTTGGCAATCAGAGGGCTCTAAGCTTTTCCCAACGTTTTTGAGGAATAAATAAGCATGAATTCTCATATACAACGGCTTTCTACCCATTGGTTGTTGAACTATCTGACAGAAGAAAGGGAGGTTAGGGTAACAAGTGGAGTAGAGTAATTGGGTAGTTGTTCCTTTGATGGAGTGGGAGAAACTAGTCATCTGGAAGTGAGGATGCTGAGGAAATTATGGGGAAGGAGAACAGTGATGTGTGCTGATCCTTCCTGGGAAGCACGAGAAACAGCAGCAGACGCAGGGACTCTCCACTGAGTAAGAGAAAACTCTGGGTGTTGAATGCAAAGAGATTGAACTCTCACTTCCCATTGGCAGAACAAAAAAAATCCAGCTTGACGGACCCTTGGGCTTAGATTTCATTCCCCCCCACATTGGCCATCGAATATGGGGTGCTTCCTCAAGTTCTGTAGAGACACAGCCTTTTCTGAGCTTCTGTGACAGCTGACACTGACAAGGAGATTCTTTTTGATACAAGCATGAACACATGGTCTGGTTACGAACACAATGTTTCACACTTCCTTCCACTATTGTCACACAGGAAAAATATCTATCATTTTATTTTCATTTTTCTGAGCATATACATGGGTCATATGCTTATCAAATCAAGAAAAAAGGGATAGATTAAAGTTTAAACTCTGGCAATTTTATGATGTAGACATTATTTGTAAAAAAAAGAAAAGTGTCTTTTGTTCTAATATAGCCTCTCTAATTATAGATGACTTTGACTCTCTCGAATATGCACGGCCCTTGGAGCTAAGGATGCTGGGTATTCAACAATATTTTCTGCAAGAGTGCTTGAATTCAGACCTATCTGAGTGGTCTACCCTAACCCTCATGGTGCTAGAGTTTATGGAGCCTCTGGCCCTTTCGATGTAGTTCCTCTGATAACCGTTTGTTACAAGCGGTAATGACTTCCAACAACCCTTCACAGATCTCTCATAATATCTGAGAATAAACATAAAGGACCAAGAGAAGACGGTTTAGGGATTCATTGTGAAATTTGTAATTAAAATGTATCTACTTATCAGGAGTATAGCTGTTTTGTGTAGATTCGGATGGATACACTAAAGGTCCGTTTGCCCCTCTTTTTATGGCCAGTAAGTACAGCTGTTTGATACTATTGCTTTCTTAAGGCTGTTGTAGTGGTTAGAGTGTCATCATTCTTGTTGCAACGATTATAGCCTAATCCATTTTGTTCCTGTTGAATTCAGGAAGATTACGGTTTTCTCCACTTGGATGCACATGATAGATTAATTTCTAGAAATTCCAACCCCATTTTCTTCAACTGTAACCATCTCAAAAATACAAAACATTGCCATATTGGGGAAAGTGTTCATTATATGTAATGAAGGTAGCCTGGATAATAGCTGACATTCCCTTAGAATGATTTCTAGATCTCTCTCTCTCTCTTTTAGCTGTCTCTTAAATACTTAATGAGAAGCAGTTACTTTTCTGTGTATGGTGATACTTTCTTTGTGTGTGGTTTTCCAGATGCTAGGCAAAGTCATGCTGCATTAAGTAGGGAGCAGGCATCTTGCAATGTCTGTAGTCTGTAACATTTGCCTTATTTTAGACATGTTAAAAGAAGATAGTCATATGGATTTAAATGGCTCCCATGCTTTTCCTTAATGAAACCTGGATTAAGAATTTCACACTCCAGGTAGGGCACCAACCACAGACCAAAGAAACCATTCCAGCCAAGTCTTGGTGAGTCAGTGAATTCAGTGGGGATACTTACAGGAACATGGCTGAGGCGCTACCTAAAGCAACATGAGTGAATAGACAATTGCAGTGCTTAAAAACCCAACACGACATGGATAATACTGATAAAAAGCACATTGCTGGATTGCTGCTCAGCTTGCAGTCAGCACCACTGAGGAGTTTCTTTTCTTCAGTAATTGTTTTCTGCTTATTTGACATTGGAAAATAGCCTTGTGAAACTTATATCATGAGATTCCATAGTCTTAGGAGTCTCTTCCCTCGAGGAGAAAATGTCCAATTTAGTTTTTGAATTCAGTTATTGTACAAAGTCCTGTTTTTTCCCTAAAGCATTTCCATTCACCCATTGTTGTGATTCATCCCCTCCCTCTTTTGTTCCTCCATTCCCTTGTCCCTCTATTGTATACTTGCTGGTCATTTTTCCCCAGCAGATCACTTCTGCTTTATGTCATTTTCAGAGAAAATAACTAGACCACAGCATGTGTGACTTAGTGGGGAAAGAACAAGCAGAGGCAGGGAAATCCTTTACAAAGGTTTGTAAAAGTATCATTTCTGGAAGTTAAATTGAAGGCAGTGTAGACTGAGTAAAACAAAGGCTAATCCACATCACAGTTTTAGGAAAGGGTTCTGTCTGATGAACTCAGAGTCTGAGTCAATACCACCGGCCCAGACAGTCCCACCTTTCACCATCATGAGCCGCATTGATCCCCTGCCCATGATGGAGAGCTGTCTACCGGAATCTGGAACTCCATGGGACCAACCAAGGGTGAACACTCAGTGATGTGCAGCAGAGCAGATAATCTCAGATATGAAATTTTATAGGGTGTTATGATCATGGTATTACTCATTCCTTGATAAAAGCATGTTGTTCTAAAATATTTTGCATCTGAATATCACTAATTACTCCCAGTTTTATTGGCTACGATACTGAAGTGAGCCAAGTACTATATTTAATGTGCACTTAAAGAACAAATCAGCTACCATTAGTAGTTAAATTTCTCCTTTCTGTTTATACATAGACTCACAAAGACAAATCTCTATATAATGCAAAATGTATTTTTGGAATAGTAAATATTTTGCATTTATCTTCTCTTGAAATTTAGATGTTACATGAGAAAGTTATATTGACATGTCATTGACATCTCTATAGTAACAGGACCAATCAGTGATTCTCAGAGACAAGATTTCTTGAGACCTGGGGCACAATGATTACTGTTTCCTGCAGTGTTTATTAAGACCTTCACAAATGAATCTTAAAAGCAATAGTTTCTGTTCATTAAACTTTCCACTTCTTTCAACAACACGGTGGAACTTCTGGATTTTAATCAAAGAGAGATGGCTGGTCTCTTAAAGAAGCCAAGTTTTCAATAATATATGAACAATCCAGAAATCTGTGTGCAAAACATAATAGTTATATGAACTTAATATGTAATTATTAGAAGCATGATCACAGCCATAATAATAGAGAAAATCTGAGTTTGTGTGTGCATTCTGCCATAGTATGTCATGTACCCTCAGAGGAGTCATGTTAACTGGCCAATATTCAGACTATTTGGGAAAGGCTTTTTATATGACTTCTTCATATTGTTTCTAGGAAGATCAATTGAGCTATGATATCACAATGTAGGGACTGAGCATCTATGAGATCACACTGGAAACTAGAAATTGAGATTGCAAAATAAATTATTCATAGAGCTTATTCTTGGTATGCTAACATTCCTTATTCAAAGGAATTGAATAACCTCCTGAAAGCTGCTCTGTATTGTCTTCAAGTAAAACTTTGTAGAATTATTCTGTGTACATAATTAACCTGTAGAAGAGTTATCTACCCTCTTACTCATTTACCTGTTCAACAAATGTTAATTAAGCACCTTCCAGGCATTGTTTTAGAATGCAGATATTTAATAGCTAATAAAAGTGGATCAAAATTATATAAAGTCCCTATCCTCTGAGCTTTACATTCCACCTAAATCTTAGCTTGTGCCCTACTATACACTCCCAGGAACACGGATTATGTAGTCAAGATTTGTATACAGGTAGTTTCATTAAACACTGATATATGTGAGTCAGAGAAAGGGTAAAGCAGGCTTCGTAGAGGGAAACATTAAGCCGAGGCTGACTGAAGGGCAACAAGAGCCTCAGCAAACCCCAGGTGTAACTCCAGAACTGTTCCACCTTTCCATCAGTCAATTATGAGAGTGGGCTGAAGATGCTCCTACCCAGGTGCCGTTTCCAGTGGAGCAGAGTTTATAAACTGGGAGCTGAGGGCATACACTATTCCATGCATCTCGGGGAAAGAATGTCTAGCTCTCAAAGTTTTTCTGAGCTGTCTAGTGTCACCTAGGATAGCAAACAGATGCCCAGTATCTCTTTTCAGATGCAATGGAGAACAATCAAACACAGAAAGACATGATGAAGCTTTTGGGGAAAAGAGGGGATTTTATGCAGCAAAGTTTCTCTTGAGAGATTCCCAGAAGAAATGAGAAAATGAAGCATAAAGAAGCAAAGAGAGCAGCATCTGCAAAATCTTGGAGGCAGGAAATTTTAAATGCAACAAATGAAGCAAAGGTTTACAAGGAGTGAAGTCAGAGATCTGATGGGTCATATGAGCCATCCTTCAGAGCCATACTTCTCTAATGTTACCTAATTTCTTATTGTTCCCCGTCCCTGTTGGGCAAGAAACCAGTAAGAAGGGATGACCAGACTCCAGTACTGTAATTGTTCTACTCTCTTTAGCTGAGTATGAGATGATACTTAATGGGCTCTTGAAAAGAGTTAGGCGATCAAATCTGTGTATGCATTTTACAGGGATTACCTGTAAATTTAAAAATTACAGAGTCCTAATCTATCCCAGTTCATTATATCATTTGAGCAATTCAAGGCCAATGAATGTCCACAGAATAAGATAGATGAAATGGGCCTAATTGAGCCACCATTTGTCAATTTTTCATTAGTTCTCTTAATTAGAACTTGGTGAACGAGACTCAGACAATCTCCTATATGAGTCAATTAACTCCACAGACACTGAGGAATTGTGTAATCCCAACTTGGCTTTCAGTTCAGTTCACCTCAAGATATCCTTTTTAATGATCGATCATGTACAAAAAAAACAATGTTTTCCATCAAGTATACTAAGATAATCAATATGCAGTTCATGCTTGCAAGAATATTACAAGAGAATTAAAGAAGAAAATTTAGATCATGGGGCTCATTCTGGTTAGCTTTGTGGAAAGGCAATAGCTGGTCATCAATTATTAAATTGCCTTTGAACACAAGGGGGATAAGGCAAGTGAATTTAAGGCAATCCATCAATACTACTAAAGTTTTAAGTTTTTAGAATATGCCCTGATCAGCCTTAATGGTGGGCCCAAAATATCATATCTATTTGTGTGTTTGTGTACTATTTTGCACAAATACCAATTATCATGGTTTAAAATATGTCCCCATACTTCCTAATTTATATATTGGAGTTTTAGCACCCAGTACCCAGAATGTAGAACTTTGGAGTTCATGTATTTGCCAACTTCAAAAGAAATCATTAAGATGGATGCTAGTCCATTATGACCGACAAACTACAAACAGGGCAGATTTGGGGAAAGTATCTACTAAAGAAGAAATGCCATGAAAACACCAAGCCAGCCGTCTGCCTTCACACCCAGGGGAGAAGCCTAGAATGAGTCGTTTTCTCATATCTTGGAATGAACTAAATCTGCCAACCTTTCTGTTGGTGTTCTCCGGTTCTTAAGAACTTGAGGCTATGTGTTTCTGGTCTTCAGACACCCAGTTTGTGGGACCATGTTATAGCAGCCGTAGTAGAGAAATGCACTTAAGTCTAAATGCACTTTCAAGTAATGCCTTCTTGCATAAACGATTACGAGCTAATGCAATGGTTGATCTTTGCTCATGTAGTTATCGAGCTCACATGGCAATGAGAAGTTCAAAAGTGCTCATTTTAAAGACTGGAGTCGACAAATTTAGCAAATTAATATTAAATGTACACATTAAAAAGGGAGCTTGGTATCAGCCGATCTCAGAATTGCTTGGATAACTGAAACATAGAAAAAAACTTGAAGGGAATGCAGGGTAAGAAAATCTGCATATTGTTTATGACCCTAGATGGCTCTGCTTCCTGGCTTTCTGACGTAGTTAGTTCTTATTGCCATTCTTTTTCAACACTCTTGCCAAGACTCTAGTCAATCATTCACTTTGTGTTTGCCTGCTTTCAGTTTCTTAGTCCTTATCATCAGGCACCACTGCCCAATGATTAGAAATGGGGTAACACAGTCTAGAAGGTTCTATGTAAAATAAGAAAAGATGCTCTTCATAAGTGTCTAAGGAATTGCAATAAAAACATGGCTTATGGTATTTTTAAATATCTTGTTTTAAAGCAGAGAAGATAATCCTTTGCTTGTCTACTTTTCATGGTAAGAATGTATCCATTGTCTGGATGGTGCTGAAAGTTTGATTTTTGACTAAGTAGACTACTATGGCTCTTCCTTTGTCCTAAAACATTCCAGCAGGGGTAGAAATGTGTGCAAGCCTGTGCATACTTCAGGTTTGCCCTGTGTTAATAGAATGGATCTTTTAAAATTCTTTTATTATTTTGTATGTGTGAGTATTTTGACTGCATATATATGTGTGTATTGTTATGCCCAGATCACGGAGTCCCCCCAAAATCAACTAGGAAACTGAGTCCTGTATGTGAAAGCAAAGAACATTTATTCTTACACAAGTTTGCAAACTCGGACTCTCCATGTGTCCAATGTATTGGAGTGATCTGAGAGCCCCTGAACTCAGCTGGGGTTGGGTTTTTGTGGTAGCAAAGGTGGGCTGAGGAATTTCTAAGTTTCAGTACCCATGATTGGCTCACATTTGTCTAGGGGTGTCCTGGTGAGAAGCGATGGGTGTGTGCTGGTAGGTGATCCCACCTACAATGGTTGGAATGTTAGGAATTTCCTTTGGATGGTCTGTTCCTGGGTGGTGCCTGGGTGGTCTCAGTTTGTGGTCTTTCTGGAACCAGGGTAGACTAATGAGGCTCAGCCCTCTACTGAACTTGTCATGGCTGAGTCCTACATGTACCACATGCACTTAGTTCTCTGGAGGCCAGAAGAGGGCACCAATCCTTGGAAGTAGAGTTACAGATGGTTGTCAACCACTCTGTCAGTGTTAGGAATCAAATCCTAGTCCTTTGTAAGGGAAGTCAGTACTTTTAACCACTGATCAATCTCTTCAGCCCCAGGGGAATGAATCTTTGATCTATACACACTCAATACTGGAACAACCTGTAAGGGAAAGAAAACTATCCAATTTTGGAGAAGAGTATTATTCTTTATTCTTTAATTAAGATCATCTGAAATGATAGTTAACAGAATGGGGCCTCTTTTAGAGCTCTTATGTCATGGTGCATACACTATTTAAAACTGTGGTAGGGGCAGAACCAGAATCTATGGCGTGTGCTTTGATCTGGATTCAACAGGAGTCCCAACCTGCACCTGCTGTGCCCTCCCTGCCTTCCCTGTTGAGCTTCTACTACATTCAGGCTCCCTAGGCAGTCTCTGCCTTGCCCACAGCTTCAATTACCACCTAGGAGCAAATGACTCACAAGGTTATATATCGAGCTTAGACCTTTATTTTGAGATCCAGATCTGTATTTTCAACTGTCTCCTTGTCAGCCCTTCTTGTTTGTCTCAAAGGTCCTTCAAACTCAATGCATTCAACATGGTGCCTCCTCCTGAGAGCTTTGTTTGCTCTCAGTGTTTCCAGTTGCCATGAGGGGCAACCCCATTGTAGGATGTCATCCATAGAATCTCTTCTGCCAATCATATCTGGTCTTCATCAGATTCCATAAAATGTTCTTCATCACGTCCTTTGGAATCACCACCTAATTTTCATGTTCTCACCCATAGCCACAGCTGCCTCTGTTTATTATTTGACTCTGCCTTTAGCTGTGATCATTTTTCTCCTCGTCCTTTTAACCCCCCCCCACTCCTCTCCTCGGTGGTAAGAATGCACTTGTCGAAATCCACTGTACTGTAGTCCTTCACCTGACTCACTTGAATTGTTCATGATCCCCTGCTACTTTTATCGACTTCCTCCTTCCTGCCTCCCTGATGCCCCCTTTCATGAAGATTGTGGCTCTCCTCACTTCATTTGTATTCCTTTTTTTGGCTTCCTGCCTTCTTTCTTACCCCAGAGCATTTGACTGTTTTTTTCTATCAAATCTTTCCTTTTAGTGCTCATCTGATTAATTCCTACTCATCTGTTTAATGTTCACACACATTTTATTGCTTCAAACAAATCAGTCTCGAATTTGCAAGCAGGTTCAAATGCCCCTACTGTGTATTTTTAGTGCAAGTAGACTTTTATTCCATTCCACAGTCATAGTTTTATTTTTTAAGTGAAATTGTGTAATTACTTACTTAATATTGTAATTTATTTTGCGTAACACTTTATTTTAGGTATCTTTCCTAGAATAAGGAATATTGTGATTGCTTAATAAATGTTGTGTCAATAAAATATGAGCTAACAATTATTTATGGTCTTCTACTTATTGTCTCAATGTAAAATTATCAGAACACTGGGTGGGGAAGATGGCTTAACGTGTAATGAACTTCCTGTACTTGTTCAAATCCACAGAATCCATGATAGCACACATGTTGTGTCTCAGTGCTACTATGGAGAGATAGAAGACCAAAACAAGACACTTCTCAAAAGCTCAAAGGGCAGCTAGACTGCTGTGAACAGTTACAAACAAAGAGAGACCATTTAAAACAAAGCGGAACATGGGGACCAACAACCAAGTTTGTCATCTTATCTGCATGCATACAATATGAAAAGTGCATTCACACACGCAATAAGAGCATGCACACACATGAACATAAACATCATATACACAAACAAAAGTTACACAAATGCTAACTTTGACTACAGAATAAATATGGTGCAAAAATGACTATACCTAAATAATAATTTTAGGAATAGAAATAAATTAGTCTCTGATATACATGCCAAGGGAGATACTGGTTATAACATCTATCATATTTTAAACCATTATCTTAAGAGGAAAGGGGAAATATTAGGCAAGAAATAGAGAGGGATGACTAGCAATGTCCTGAACTATGACCTATATCCAAGTTGGTTCAGAGTTGCTTGGCACTATCATGGGGGCACACATGCTGCCAGCTAAGAGCTTTTACTAGCTCTTTTTTCTCTATCAGAAGTTTTCTTCCACCATAACTTGACATTACTCATTAATCGTGTCATTTAGTTTCTGCATGAACTTCAGATTCTGGGTATCAAGCTTTCCTGATTATCTTTTCAAGTCAGAAGAGGATAATCTGTAAAGGAAAACAAAAGCATTTCTTGCATAGTCAAGTTTTATCCCATACTTTGACTTCATATTCATGTTTGCAAGCAGGAATTATTCAGGTATCAACAGTGGGATTGCTGACATCCCAAATGCTATCGTAAAATCAGAGGGAAAGAAGAACCTAGAAGGTTCTCACCCTGGTAAAAAAAAAATACTTATCCCTGAGTCCCATAAGTACTACCCATCATGACTCAGAAACAGACATAATCACATGATCCTATCCCATGACACCAAAGAGTGAACTATGAGTATTTGATAAACAGCATAATAAACCATTTTTGTTAGTTTCTTTATTGCCTGTGACTTTTATGGTAATTATTAACATCTGGTTGGTTTCTATCCTTATTAATTTTTATTTCTTTACTCTTTCTACAGGAGGCCCATAAAGACAATACAATACTCTATCCTGGCTCATCTGTATGTCTAGCATGTAGGCCATGCACAGCATAGGAGAGGCACTAAGTAAACACAATTTAGTAAATGAATGAATGAATAATTCATGGTGGTGTTCTTAATCTCACCTTCCTCTGAGTGAGCACAGTTAGTATTTAATTCAGTATTACTGGTGGTCTATAAAGACAGGCCAAAATTAAGAAGTGAGCAGAGAGACCTGGGAAAGGTAGTTCAGACTTGAAGAGTTCTCACAAGCTGCATGCCATTGCATTACCAGATCAAAGAGGATCCAACACTATGGCTCCTATGGGCTTCGACAAGGCTCAGATGAGAAAACTCAGTGGTGACCAAAGAGCTACTTCACAAAAAATGCTTTTTAAAATATTTCTTTCTCAGTTTAGGGTTGCTGTAATCACTCCAAATTGCAGATGTCTTAGAAGAGGCTAGCACAGAGAGAAATCCACCAAGGGGTCTACACACCCTGAGTGTCCTCTCTCCAAGGTACTGACATAAAAATGGAAACGATGACTGCACTGTCCCTAGTGCTGAATGTTTAGTGACAATAAACCACTTTCCCAGAAGGTCTTTCCTCCTTTTACTCTCCCAGAAGGGTTATCATCATTGCTATACTTGACTGGAACATTTGGGTGCAATACTTGGCACAATCATACACCCAGTAACTTAAGGCATCTACCTGGGAACCAGGTTAAACATTTGTTAATATTACTAGGTCATTTTTATGGGGATTCTAAACTATACAAATTTGTTACCTTAAGTTTACAATTAAGTAGTCATAAATAAGCCTCATGGGGATAAATTCAAGTTTCTAAAACGACTGTGGTTTTACTTCAGGCTCTAAAGAACATTTTTTCTTTTTTTTTATATTCCCAACTAGAAGAGTTGCATTCTGCTCCAGACTGGTTGCTCCTTTGATACTATTAGTGACCACTCTCCTCACATAACTTCACTCAGATTCACATATTAGCCTGAACACCCCATTTTAATGCACCTTTGATTACCTTGAGCATGTACAAATCATTTATCTTGTTTAAAGTTAACTCCTCACAAGACTTTTCTTTATTTGCCATTTAAATTTTTGATGGCATGTATGGTGACATAATCGGTTTCCAGGGATTAAAAATATGGAGGTCTTTGAGGGGGGCATGATTCTGCCTACCAGACTTGGTAAATGTAACCATTTCCATTAACAAAGCAATGATAAAACTAGTCACAAAAGCATAATGGATAGACAACATGTGCCTTTAAATTATTATTTCAACACAGGGATATAACAAAGTATCTTCAGTCATCTGAAACCTCTTAGGATGCAAATATCACCACATTGTCTTACTGTAGATAAGGAAAATTAAGCATGAATGAATTAAATGGTTTATCTCAGGGCATGTCCTATGGAAGAATTCAAATTGTGATTCAGGTCATTTTCTGTTTTACATATATATAGCATTTTATTTTAGAAAACAATCAGAGCAAATCAATAAGTGGTTAACCTCTTTAGTTCATAAAGAATAAAATCACAAATAGAATCGGTGACATAAGTTAAAACTATAGCTATGTGCACGGTATGTGTTTGTGTGCATGTGTGTGTGTGTGTGTGTGTGTGTGTGTGTTGGCAAAGTGAGCATTACTATAAGTCTGGGGTGTGGTGAATACTCTGGTGCCCTGTGTGACCTAGTTACAAGAACCTGACATCTCTAGATACAACTAGGCACACATCCAACCTATTAATTCTCTGTAGCAGGAGAATACTATGTGTAAAAATGACCCTTTCTGTGAGAAGCTCAAGTTCACCACTTAAAGCTCACCCCACTTCACAGATATGTTCACATGACAGGCATGTTTCAAGAGCTATTTTCATGTGAACCAGGATGGTCAGTGTTGTGATGGTGAGAATTTTTGACGGACATTAGATTTAGGAGGTGAATGGTCACTTGAGATCTGCCCCTAAATAAACTGTCTTCTAATCTGTGCCGCTTGGAGCTGTATTGTGATGAATTGTCTACTTTAGGGAACTACTTTTGTCCTTGTCAGCTAACTGAAAGCTAAACAAACGCTCTTCATGTTTATACACAGTCACATAGATGATCTTAAAGTATGCTGTCTTCTGGCTAGTGTTTGCTTTGTGAAACGGGCATGGAAGATGCTATTTATATCTTTAATAAAGCATTTAGATTAATTTTTATAGTTCATCATGGATCCCTTCAGAGAGAAACGGGGCACACTGGGTTAGGGTATTAGATTCTGACCCTTATCCTCAGTGACTAGCCTGCCAAACATTTCAATTCTCTCCTCCACCCCGTCACAACACACCCAGACTATTTTGAGTACATTCTTTCCCTCTGTGCCGTCAGGTTTCTAAAGAAGTTGAAGTGCCGCTACACAGGGGATACAGTGAAGGAAGGGAAAGCCATAGACACATTTTCACAGTTTTGTTTTCAGTACCCACTTTCCCTAAGAGCTGAATACAGTGGTCTTGCGAGATGCATTTGAACAGATTAGCGCTTCAAGTTTAGTATGACAGCCATGCTGCAGTTTTAGAAGTTCAACAAAGGAGCAGAAAGGTGTAATGGCTTACTGTCTTTTCCTGACAGCTCTTATTTTCTTTGCTTGTACCTTCTGCGGATGTACTTTGGGGTCGATGTAGGAGGATTGTTTCTCAGTGGTCTTTCATGGGTCATGAGCACCAGCTCCAATGGGACACCAAACATTTCTTATCAAATGCCCTTTCCAGAATTTCCTACCAAAACACTATCTATCTATCTATCTATCTATCTATCTATCTATCTATCTATCTATCTACCTATCTATCTATACATATATATATATCTTTGTATATGTGTCTTTCTCTCTCCTCTATTCATTTTCCATCTTGTGAAATGATACAACAATTCTTAATTAATTTTGATTTCATGGTTTCTATTGGCCTTTTAATTCAGTGCTTTCCTTTTAACTATTTATTATTAATTATTTAATTATTAATTTGTAAATTGCATTCACTATACATGACTATCTTGTAAAAAAATATCAAGTATAAGTTCTATAATGAGTAAAAAATAAAATAAGAAACTGTGCTAACTCTTACATTTCAAATAGAGCCATGTCTAAGTAGTCACAGTAAAATATATATATATTTTACTGGTATATATATATATACCAGTGTGAGATTTTCAAATATGTATGAATAATCTAGGACTAGAGAGGTGGCTCAGTGGTTAAGAGTACTATTCTTCTAGAAGACCTGGGTTCAATTCTCAGCCCCCAGGAGGTGGATGGCTCAGAACTGTCTATAATTTCGGTTCCAGAGGATCTGATGCCCTCTTCTGGCTTCAGGGGGCACTGCATGGTGCACAGACATACATGGTGCAAAACAACATTAAGCACAAAGTAAAATAAATAAAACGTTGAAAACTTATAAAGTATTTATGTTAACATGTATAGTAGTTTATAGGCCCGAATGAAACTCAATAGCAAGTACCACTTCTAACCTAGCATGAATTTCGAAGTCTTCCATGAGAATCATCATGTTTTCTAGTGGGATTTTAAAAAATGTCTCCTACAATTGTCAAGTTGTAGACAACTAACATTTCACACAGAGGTGGAACTCAATGCACATAGACAAAACTGACTTGGCCATTGAGGAAAGAGCGCATATTGTACTTACAGTCTACCTATAGTGACAACACTCTAAAAAAATTAAAGACGCAATTAGGGTCAAAAGACTGTCCAGTAATAATCTAAGAAGGGAAAATCTTGCTGTCGATAATAACTACAGTGTCAGAACTTATGGTCAGCATTGCCTGGCGACTATACAATATCTCTTAGAAATGAAAAATATTGAATAATTGGACATGAGATAATCCTTAGAAACCAATAACAGTTTGGAAAACATTTCTGAATTAAGTGATGAGAAAGAGAAGCTGGATTTGTTTGATAAACATAGATTATAGTGTCTTGGTTTACACTGTTTCAGCATCAGCTGTTTTTAAATGGCTCAATTTGTTTAAAAGTGGTAGATACCATTGTTCATGTTTTCAGGACCCGGGGGAAAGCAATTATTAATGACTTTCTGTGACAAGATCTAAGACAGCTCTCTGTTTCAGAGTAAAAAATTTATTCTTCCTTATTGATGTTGGCCAAAAATAAGGAGTACCTAGAGTTCATAGCTTAGACCAAGAGCTGTTAAGTCCATAAAAGTAAATAAAGAGAGTGAGACACAGTATTTACTGGTATAAATTGGGAAACAGAATTAATTTTCTGCCTAGATATAATTTCCTTCTCTCCAGCCATGTAGTTCTTGATAGTCTCATAATTGTTATTTTTAATTAGAAAATAAACAACAGCTGAATGGAAGGAATGTGAATTTGAAAAGGAGAGGTGCCATTTTAGCAAGCCTACTTCTTGCTAAAAGTTGTCTTCCTTCCCTAGTTCCTCACTGACACTGTCCAGTAGACACTAATATTGCATAATGGCAAAGAACTGTCTCCCCAGGACCACTGTTCTTAAAACCTTCAAGTTTGCAGTCCTTGTCCTTTCTCATTCTCTCATGTGATATTGTTGGTCAGCTCTAGGATAAGATTCATAGAAACCATATAGAAAATATTCTCAGGGATGGTCAAACAAAGTGAGGGTATGAATCATGGTTCAAGATGGACTTCTAGTTTTCTAGTTCATTCTGTGAATGAGGACTCCAGTTCTTAGTGACCTTTTCCCCATCCTTACTACGACTGTATAATTAGAACAAACTACAACAGTCATAGTTAAGTGTCTTTTTTCTTGAGAAATTACAGAAATATTCATGTGCCAGAAACATTCATTTCTAAATACGTAGTGAGCTTATTACTTCTAAAACACAAAATTTTAAAAGTTAATAAACAAAAGAGTCATATAGAGGAGACAAGACATACCGCCTAAAGCATATCACCTTGGGTGAAGAGTCTGCAGAAACACCTCCCTACCTTGACTTCATCACTACTACATCACTGGAAACTAGATCACAGTACTCAAAGAGTGGGGTTTTGCATGCACTCCCCAACTGCTATAATACATGGGCCCTAGACTCTACTTCACAAACACTGAGAGTGTATCTAACTTTGGTTACTTCACTGGTGACTAACTGGAATATTTAAACATTCTTTCATCACCCATAAACTCACACTTGTCCCAGGCTTCCAAATCATAATACAGTATAACTCAGCTAGATGTCACTCCTAGAATCAGCTTCCTGATGTACACAAACAGCATGGCCCCTTTCTTAATCCTCCATGCTCTACATCTATGGTTCAGAAGAGAAATATTTTCATTTTTTCCCTTAAGTTGGATCTAAAAGCTCTTGGCTATTTCATATAATGGATATATAAGAAAATAAGGAATGTCTTTTATTATTTTGTTGAACTACTGCCAATACCTTCAATCCAGTTTTCGTGGAGATTCCATCAATGTTCAGACCAGCTCATGGCACTGCACAGCACTGTTGAAGCAAAGCAAAGCATAATCAAGGTAGCCTGTTTGCTTGAGATCTGTTCAATAAGAAATGTTTTTCCACCAAGCCATAGACACTGTGTGCCCCATATCTGGCATCAATAAGACAACAGAACATTGTGTCTGCTATGGAGTTCTCAGGGTAGGTGTTGAGTGGTAATCATTGAAGACTCACCGAAGACATTCAATGATTACCAATACATGTTTAGTCAGCATCCTTTCAAAGTTAGCTCTCTTTATAAGGTAATGTTTGTCAATGAAGGAAGAACTTGTAGAGATGGAGCACACACATTGTACCTAGGGCTGCTTCATTTGCCTCTCTGGGGATTTATAGGATACTGCCCTTGAGAACGTCTATAAATGCTGACTTTAAGCCACAAATTCAGCCACCTTTGTGGAATAAATGAGGAAGAAAGGACATGTTCAGCCTGTATCTTTTTTGGCACAATAAATCAGGCCTTGCTTTAGCGATTGCTTCCTTAGGCGTCCTACTAGGAGAAAGAGCAGATCTGCTTGTGGTTATATTACTACTAGCCACACTCAACTGAGTCATTTGCAAAAATGCTCTTTTCTGCATGATAGCTATCTCAGTCACTCTGGAGGAATAGAGGGTAAATCAAGTTTAGTGAGGAAGTTTTTGAATGCTGCTATGGTCCCCAAATGGGTTTCTTTATCATGGCGTAGCATCTCCAACTTTCCCATCGCTTGCTCAGGAAACTAGTCTGTTATTTGATCTGAGGAAATATATGAATCTCTTACTCTTATGAGTAAGAGATGAGTTGGCCCAAAATTCTATGGAAAGCAGGTTTCCCTATAGACTACCTTGGTGTTAAGCATCTCTGGAAGACTCTTCCTTCTTCGGAGTTACTGATTCAAATCATTGGGGAGGCTTGTGCGCAACGCCAAGAGCAGGCTCCCTTTGGACTCGCTGGAATCTTATCTCCACCTGAAATTCCAGCATCCAACTTAGACTTCAGAAAAAGAAATTTAAATTGTGTGTAAAAACTATGCTTGGAAAAGGATGCAGTTGGCGTGCCTCAGCCCCTGTGTTAGGGGCTCCCCTCTCTAAGTGGGTCTTCAGCATCACCTCCCTGTTGAAGGAGTGCATACAGACTAAAGCTCCTCTAAGCAACCATGCATGGCACCTGTGTGTTTCCATCTGCGGACCTTACTGCTGACTTCTCAGCAGCTGCTTTGCATTTTGCAGTCATGGGGCCCCTCCTCCCCCGCCGTTTCCTCCTTCTTAATAGTCCCTGTTTGTAACAGAGGTCGATATTTTAAATATTTTAGACTCAGCAGCAGTAAATGTTTTCAGGATTTGGATAACACTTTCAAGGCTAAGACAGAGTGAGCTTAAAACATCTGTGATGCCAAACTTCAAGGAAAAGGAAGAGAAAAAATAGCAGGGGCATTGTTTGTCAGACTGTCGCTAAACATTGTGGCTCAGAATCAGTCCCGTTTGTGCTTGAAAACTTGTTGTGGGATATGCAAAAGAAAGGCTTGGGATTTTTCTATGAGAAAAGGACATCATTTTTGCTAGCTGAAGAATAGAAGCTTTAAATTACTCTCTGGGAGGGTTTGTAGGAAAAATAAATAACTCTAGGAAGAATGGCATGCCTATTGTAGGACTGTTATTAAGATTTTAAAACAACAGAGCTACTGAAAAGCCCATTTCAAGTGGTGGCTGTCACTGGAAGACTCACTTTGAACCCACGAATGTTATATTCCAAACTGAATCATGACAGAGAAAAGCTCCCCGGGTAAGCATTCCAGGAATCGGGCTGCTTTTCCTGAACATCCGGTTGCTAAGCCTCATGGTCCCTGTTCACCTCTTAGAACACTTTTGTGAGTGGGAGACTGAGGGAAACAGGATTTATTCTGGTTCATTTTCCTGCCATAAGCAAAGCCTTCCCCTGTATTTTTTCAGATCACTGAAAATAGAAAAAGTGGGAAGGGGCAAAAAGTAGGGCTGCCATGTGGGAAACCACTGGAGCTCCTACTCCTCATCCTCTTAACCCACTTACGGTGGGAGTGCCGATTTGTGCATCTGATTATTGAAGCCCAGTTACTCTTGCACTGAAATCAACATGGTGTGGTAAAATACGAGCCACATCTCCAGGAGTGAGACCCAATCAGATCTCTTCTTCTCTTACTGGTGACCTTATTTATAGTCTTATTCAAAAGTGAACTTTGTCAAAGATTCAAAGTCATACCCTGCAGGCATTGACGCTCTTCACTGCATGTGTAAAACTATGGTTATAAGGAGGTAGGTAATGAAGTGTGACTTCACAAGTGAAAATTACTAATTTATTAGAGTGCTATGAGGTGGAAAATAGGCATTCAGATAAAGGAAAACCCACAGATGCATTCCACAAAGTCTTTAAAAAGCACCTTTGAAAATATTCCACACCAAGAGTTACTAATAAATGCAAGTGCTATATTCCTGGGGTGAAAGAATGCTCTTTTATCTCAAAAAGTGAACTTGCTTAAGAGATGAAAATGAAATGCTCGGAAGACATATGATCATTTCCTGTACAACAAGAAACTAGAAGGGGGAAAGAATAAGGACCCTAGGGCTGGTGTGGACATGGATTATGTTTAAGATGCATCTTGCATCTCTCTGGTGGGTAGTTTCATTGGCTATGCTGGCAATGCTCCCTGATAAACACTCTCAAAGAGGTCACAGGCATGACCCAGCAATCAGAATCCTTAAATCTTGACTGCCACCTTGCAGTCATAGCCAGTTTGTCATGTGCCAACAATTCTGCTGAGGACTTTGCAGTGACTGATTCTGCTGTTCTATGTAACAAATCTAGAAGATATTACTAAACCCATTTTACAGTCTAAAAAGTTGACTTTCCGGGTAGTTAAATAATTTTTCCACACCACACAGTGAGAGGCAGAGATACAAGTAAACATGATAAAGTTGTTTGCAGCGATGACTTTAGAGAAGAAAATGGTTACCATCGATGTTTGCTTACTGAAAGTACTGTTTCTCTTTGCAGCTCCTCACAAAAGCCTGATGTGTTTGTGAACCTTTGCTGGCTATTGACTTCCCTTCTTGGAATAAGTAGAATCCTATTAGGAAGAAAGCGTGCATGTTGGGAAAACAAAACAGAACCAGAGTACTAATGATCAAATGCCTGGATTTTCTTTTTTGTTGCTGCTCAGGAATGTATCATTCCTTTTTTCCCCGGCTTGAGTGTGTGTGTGTGTGTGTGTGTGTGTGTGTGTGTATGTGTGTGTGTATGTATGCGTGTGTCTGTGTGTGTCTGTGTGTCTGTGTGTGTGGTCAAAAAACCTCAGGTACATTATGACAATGTGGCTTTCTGAAGCCTTTTTAGAGGTAATGGCAGATGGAATGATTGTGAACTGATTTTCAAGAGTACCCAACAAAAAAAATAATGAAAAAAATTCAGATATTTACTGCCAGAAACCCAATGCTGGTGGAGGTTGGGGGCAAGGATGAACTGAACTGCCTTTCTCAAACAAGACTCTTGGTGGCGTGCCTGTATGGACACGGAGGGCAGAGACATAGCATTGCCGTTCTTTATACCAGGGTAGCTTTGATCAAGCAAAATTGAGTTTGTGTCAGGGCCTGCTCAGACACAGCAATAGGATTTTCATTTATCAGTGAATTTATATTAGAGTATAATTCATCGTCTTAATGGTGAACCTGTGTATAAGAGCTCCATGTTCATGTTTCTTCTCAAAGATGAAAAACTTAGAAAAGGAACTGTGGCTTCCTTATTCTGCATGTCCTTTAACACCCCACAAAGGCCAGGGCAACAAAAACTGAGCTGCATTTCACTGGGCATATTAAATAGCAATTTCTCTGGCTCAGTTATCAAAAAGCAGACATGTCCTATTCAATGGCATTTAGTTTAAGGTCTCAGCTGTTTCTTCTTTAATTCTATTTGGAAATCATGTAACATCATATTTATGTAACACATATTCATGCCATCAAATGCAGTATACACTATCAAAAGTAAATGTTGTCCTCAACTATGCATCAAACAGGGTCCATACTTTAAAGTCCTGGGTAAATTTTTGGAAGGAATTTAAATAAATTAATTAAATAATTAAAATAAAGTAAAACAAAATTTAGTCCATGCTCTAAACACAGGAAGTTCATATCTTTTATTTTCCTCAGAGACATCTACCCCTGCCCCCCCCCCGAAAAAAAAGCTTCACAAGCACTCTATAGCCTACTACTGCCCATTAATAGGTAGAAAACATAGGTACTGGCCTGTGTGTAAAATAAAAAAAGTAAAGACAGATAAATAAATACCTATTTCTCCCTAATACATTACTCAACATCAAAGAAATAAACAAGCTGAACAGTTCGCCCTGACTGTAAAGTATGCTGCGTTTGTTCTAGCATTTTCCCACCTGGAAACCCACGGGGCTTGTGTCTTCTGCAATCAACAAGCCGCCTTCCCAACGTGCCCTGTCACCTTCGTAGCAACCGGGCACTTGCTGGCATGGGACCTAGGGGTGATGATGGTGATTGCAAAGGTTGTGGTGTCGAAAATGCAGATGGAGAGCTGGGCTCTGGGGACACGGACATGGAGAGATGCAGAAAAGATCTGGGAGAGAAAGCTGTCATATTTGCTCGCATGAACCGCCAAATCAGAGCGCAGAGAAGATTTCATTGGAGGAGCCCCTTCAACGGCAACTAATCCTGTCAGATCGAAAGAAAATTGTAAATGTTCTCTCCAGAAACTGTCCGCCCACTGCAGCTCATCGAACACAAACGCACAAATAGAGACACCACTCTCGCTCTCTTGCTACACTCAGCGGGTGAGGGCGCAGAGACCCATTCTGGTGAGGAGGCACGCGGGAGCACACACACACACACACACGCACGCACACGCACACGCACACACACACACACACACACACACACACACACACTTGCTCGCACACACGCACACGCCAGCCTGCGGGCTTGGCCAGAGCCCTGAAGTCGCAGATCCTACCAGGAAATCGCCAGAGGCGCTGGGAGAAGTGGAAGAGTGCGGCTCTCAGACTCTAATTACTACTTCCCCGACACTCGGGTGAAGAAATGAAGCCCGCCCACCTCTTCTCCATATCCAGGTCTCCTTTCTGTTTCGGTGTCCAGAGTCATCTCCCTGAAAGCCAGGTTTGAAAGTCTTATTTGCCTGTCTTTGGGGGGTGGGTGGGTGTGTGATGTTCAAGGTGGCGCGCAGAGGCAAATTAACTCCAGTCTGAACAGCCCATTGGGTCCCAGTCTGGCCAAGCTGCAGGACCGATGTGAGGTGCCCCACAGCTATCCGGGAGCCTGGGGGTCTGCAGTCTCCCCGCTTCCCTCGTCCCACCCGTCTAAGTGCCGCGGCGACAACTAATCTTTCGCTTTTCTCTTGCAAGATCCAGGGAGAAGGAGAGCGGGTGGCCAGCTGCGGACTCTAAGCTGTGCAGCTCGCGCCGGAGCGGGTCCAACTTGAGCCCGCCAAAGGCTCCTCGCTCTGGCCAGACTCCACCAGATCGCAGCCCTGGGCGACTAAGTCAGCTACAGGTAAAGACAATGCCACACCGCCGGGTTCTTTGATTGCTCACACCAAGGGCCCCGGTACCTTGCAGTTCCTCCCTATCACCCGACTCTGGCCGCAGAGGGGCTGGATCTGGAGGAATTGTTTGGTGGTCCCCCGCACGTGCCGGTTTTCTAAAGGAAACTTTAGCAGCTGGGGCTTGCAGGAGGGGACACGTACCTTGGCGGGTCTGAAAGGGGGGCACAGCTGGGACAGGGGAACCATTGAGGTCGCCAAGTCCAGGAGAATGTGACGAAAGCTGCCTGTGAGCGGCGCTACCTTAGCATGTCTGGGTCTTTGAGCTTGACATCCGACCCTTCTCCTCTTCATCTGACCCCCCACCCCCACCTCAGACGCTGCTTTGGGGAAGGCAAGGAGAACTCATTCTCTCTGGCCACTCAGTCCCCTTAGCTCTGTGCCCCTAGAGAGCACTGCGTTTAGGGTGGAGGCCGCTCTGGTTCCCACTCCACACTGTCCTCTGACGCCGCCTTGGGAGAGAGCCTTCGCATGAGAGAGACAGGTTTGCGGCTGCGGTCGGTCCACGGACCTTGACCAAAGGACAGGGAGAATAAGGTTCTAGGGAAGGGTCCAGAAGGGAGAGGGGAGTCCTCTGCAAGCCAGTTCTCCTCTGCACAAGGTTGATTGTCCACTGTGGCTGAGGAAAGGGGCCCCAGTTCAGAGCTGGTGGCGTCTCAGACTCAGAGGGACCTTGGCCACTCAACTCATGGTGGGTACTGGACCACTCTGCAGGGCGTAGGTAGGGGGACATTGTGCCGCAAATGACCTTTACTGTTGGCACCTGCGGAGCTGGGCTATCACAACTAACTTGTGGCTCTGGGAGCCTGTGAGGTGTGGTCCAAACCCAGTGACAGATAGAAAACACAGGAATTCCACCTGTGCGCTCCACCCTTCCGTGTCCCTGGAGTGTCACTAGCTGAGTAGGAGGGGAAGCTTGTGTTTGCAGAGCGTTCCAAGGGTAAGAATTCGCCCAAATTGTCGACACCTACGAGGGTGAGGGGGCACAGTCTGCCTCTGTCCTCCGACATAGACATCATATGCATTCCCCCTTTCTATCTCTGTCCTTCTGCTCCCTCGAGACTCTTTAGAGCCACAAAATAGTCCAAGAAAGGGTCGACCGATCTTTCAGCCCCTTTCTGTGATGCAGACTCAGGAGCTTGTGTGCATATACCCGCGGAGAGAAGCGCTCGCTGCCAAGAGGCGGGAGGAGGGCAGAGAAATGGAAGTAAACGCTTAAGGCAAGTAGAAATGCCCGCTGACACATCACACAGGCTGCCCTCTCTTGTCCTTGTGTCACTTCACGGCCCCTGTGCGTCTGTTCCTACAACCTCACTGCTCCAAATCTTCCCGTGGGGTGGGGGTAGGGACGAAGGCAGCCGGTTAAATCTTTTCCCCTTGCTCCTATGCTCGAGGTTCGCAATCTCCCACGCTGACCTTACGTTCCTCTCTACCTCTACTCCTTTTCTTTTTGTCGAGTTTTGCTTTCCTTGCTCTTTCTTTTGCGCTGGGTGGCAGTGGGTATATGGAAATCTTATGGTGTTCAGTCCCTCCAGTCACAAGCAGCCAGCGCGACACAAACCCACATTCCAATGCTCAGCCATGCAGGTTTTAGAGCTCCAGTGCCCAGCCACCGTTGGGCATTCCCCCAGCATCTGCAGCCTTGGCCATCTTTGCTGAGGCTTCTGCCTTGGTCCAGCTAAGTGGCAAGGGGAGTTTGGCCACTCTCTGGAGAAACCCTAGGGCAATCAGACAGATCTTGGCAATCTGGTGTGTGTGTGTGTGTGTGTGTGTGTGTGTGTGTTAGGGAGGCTGTGCTGGGGTAGTTGAGAAAGGTGAGCACTTCTGAGGTGTAGTGGGAGGCAGTTTTACTGTTCCAACACTGGGTTCCTTGCCCTAGACCAACTAGTTGCAGGTTTTTTCCAACCTGCGCTGATACCAGAGTGCCAGAGTAGGCCTGCCCCGTCTAGTCCTTCTCTTCCTTGCAACTGGTCCATTCCTGTATTCAGTCTTCCCTCCAAGCATCAGCTGAGCTCCTAAACTCCAGGTTAACTGACTCTGGGTTGTGGGGCAAAGGCTTTCATAACGTTTTCTGCAATTAGGTGCATAAGGATAAACTGCCTTGATAAGCATATGGATGGATGGATATTCATGTATTCATGTTTTCATTGCTGAGCAATAACAGGGAGGTTGATCCACTTAACAGAGAAACCCTTCACAGTCCCTGGGTTGTCTTGAAGAACATTGCAAAGACACTGATGATTGTAGAGATGACCAGTCGATTTAGCCAACACACGGTTCCATTCTGAAAACCGTATTGGGTTGCATTTTGAGACTGTGGTCAAATGAATGGAAGAACTTTGTGCCAACAATGTCACAGCCTTACCTTAGGAAAAAGACTGAGGAAGTCACATAAAAGCCAGAAGAGTTCTGATTGTCATGCTGTTATTAATAATTTGTTGAGGTTTTGGCAATGTAATTGACAAATCACTTCTCATCCATTCCCTAGACTTTCTGAGATGATATAATATTGGCAAATATGTTCAAAAAATACAAAATAACCTCCTTAAAGGCTGGGGCCCTCTGCCCAAGTTTGTCTATTGCTTGGGAGTTCAGTGAATATAGTGGAGTGTCCACTATAGAGGAAAGCTGAGTTGTCGGACCCAAAAGAAGGAGAAGGCTGTCTGACAGATGTTTTGTCATCCTGTGAAAGGAGAAATGATGTGTGCTTACGTAAGTATGCCTGAGGCTGCCTGGAGGGGAACTGGAGGAAGAAAATAAGTAGATTGCAATATCCCTATCATAGTTCAAGTGCATGAGAACCCAGAAAACATGTTTGAAGCTCTCAAATGACTTCAGAGGTAGCCATGGAAGAGATTGACAGTTAAAATATACTTGAAAACCTTTCTGCGACGAGCTCCCATGGGCAACCAATTTATGTGTGGGGGGGTGGGATAAACTGTTTTCTTTTTTAAAAAAAAAACAACCAAATTTCTCTAAAAGTGACTTTATATTATTCTTTTCCCACACAGCACCCCACCACTGCCCCAGTCAGGCAATTGGACACATTCTTATTCTGAGAGGACGGTTTCCTGATTCTTATCTAGAGTAGCCTGCCCTCCGGGCCAAGGGTGGTGGAGGGCTTGAGCTTCTTCAGAAGTGGCTAGCCTGCTGGTTGGCAGTAGAAAATTGAAGGTGTGCCTGCTCAGGGGTCAAGGCAGAGCAAGCTGTCTGATAAGAAGGTGTGCATCTCCCAGACCCATAGCAATGAATAAAGTAGAAGAAGGTGTAGAAGAATAAGAGAATTTAGAAAAAGGAAACATAAGGGCAGGAATCTCCAAACATGACCTTAATAGAACGTGGTTCAGCATCCACTCCTGCCATGGTCTTGGTACCTCACTATGTGAGACAATGTTCCCAAGTATCTTCCTATCTAAATACCCAGAGACCTTTTTTCCATCTGATTTTAGCATGTCTTTTAACTACTGACAAACAACAGAGTTCACTCAAAGGACTGGTTTTCTTCATAAAAAATTGCTTGCTCTGATACATTATTTTGGATGCCCATGCTGTATTCCCTCAAGGACTCACATGTCTTAAACCCTGTTAATATTCCCCTTGTGGCTATTAACACCATCTTTATCATTTATTCCCACTCTGTTTCCTTAGGCTGATTGAGCAGATGTTCCAACCCCTTTTATTAGAGGCCAGTAGGCAAGTGTACTGTCTGCACATCCTAGGTTCTGCTTCTTTGTCTTCTTGTGTGATAATATGTACGTCATGTATGCATGCATGGTCCTCTGTGTGTGTGTTTCGGAGACAGAGAAGGGGGAGGGAGAGGGTGTCAATCATGGGAAGCAGGTCATCTTTCCTTAGGCACTTTCAAACTTTAGGCTAAATCCCGGGCTACTTTCCTAAGCAGCTTACGTGCATTATATTATCGGTTTTGCTACAAATCCTTACAATTTTAAATAGTGTCAAGCTCATTCCAGGAGCTTAATAAATCTTTTTTTTGAATGAGTAAATATATGAGTCCATTTTCTCACTGCAAAAAATTCTAAAACATAGGTGCTATATTTCTTGATTTTATAGGAGTGGAAACCCACAATCACAGAGACCCAGTGATGATCCAAAATTAAAAAGCTTGTATGTTGCAACCCCAAGATGCAAATGCAGCCAGTTGGACTCTTGTGTTATCATTTTGATACTGTGCCAACTGACTATGTACAGAGGCATCCTGTGGTTTGCCTGTGTTTGGGGAAACAGCATTGTGGTATCAACTTTTCAATCATCTTCCCTCTATCCGTTTAATTCAACTCTGCCTTTTCTGATTAGATCCCCTATATCCCAGCAAAAAAGAATCAGTGCCAACTAGATTCTTAGTTGGCATGACATGCTTATTGTACTTAGTTAGTTATTATCCCTGGTGGAAGAAAGCAAAGGCATTAAGATTACCAGGTGTCTTGCCAGGTGCCACATCCACCTCTCAGCTAAAAAGCAAAAGAACAAAATAGAGTTCTAATGTCTTCCAGTTGAACTCATGACAGGTAGATAAATAGAATCCCCCAAAGTGAAACATCTAAGTACTTCATGAGAAAATTCATAAGTTAGCGTCCATTCTAGCTGTCTCTTCCTTGTATTATGGTGAATGGATTGCTCTCTGCTACGTTTTTTCCCCCTTTTTGACAATCAGGTTCCAAGTTTCAATGGTTTCTTTTAATTTCATTCGACCTCTGCTTTGCAAGGAAATGTGGGTTTGTGAGCTGCTGTCAGCTGAGGAGGAGGAAGGGGAGAAGGCTTGTAGCTTCTATGCTATCTATTCTTGTCTTACTTCATTTTCTTTTTCTCACATGCCCAAGTTCCTTTTATACTATGACCTAAATATACAATCATTTTAGCTGCTGCTGTTACCATGGTAATGTTTCAGGGTAGATAAGAGTATACTATAAGAATCAGTTTCTGTCATTAGTAGTGGAGTTCTTTCCCCCCAAACCTTCTCCCTTTAGCCCAGCTTACTATGCCTAATGATGCCCTCTGGTGTTCAAAGGCGGGAAGCACATTGGTTTGTTTATGAGTAGCTCGTTGTTTAAACCTTAGGAGGCACGTTAATTTCAACCTGAAAACAGGCATGGGTAAGATAAGGTTTAATTAGCATAATTTAAACAATGATATTTTAAGAACACTTCTTGTTTTTTAAGTATGTTAAATGTTTTTTTACTACGTGGAGTTTTAGAAAGTTCCGGTTAAAGGAGGTAGACCTACTGTACCCTTGTATGCTTAAGATAACTGTGAAATGTTCTTATGGGAGACAGAGAGCTTGCACTGAAGTATTTTTAAAGGAGAATCTAGTAGATTATTCTGTATGCTTTGGTCTTTGGATGTGAAAATGGGAAGTCTTATGTCTTTAGAGTGGGGAAAGTTTCTCGCTGGAAATGTTACTCTTACTCTACAAAGAGCACATTTTCAGTAGTCACACGTGACCCAACAAACGGATATGCTGAGGGCATGTTTTCCTTCTCACTCCAATTCCTCCTCTTCTTCTACTTTAGTTGTAAGGCAGACCAGTGCCCTCTCTGGTACTTCTCTAGAACCTCTCCCCAAATCTCCATTGGCAGAGGATTTTCAGACTTTGTCATGATGTTTTGAACTGGTCTTCCATTCTCCAAGTCTCTCCAATCTCCTCTTCTCACTGCCAGTGTGCCCTTTCTATAATGCAGATCACAACATGTCATTCTCTGTCTTTCATCACTGATACAGTGTGTTCTTCATCACTGATACAGTATGTCCTCCATCACTGATACATTGAGTCCTTTCACTGATACAGTGAGTCCTCCATCACTGATAGAGTGAGTCCTTCCATCACTGATTCAGTGTGTCCTTCATCACTCATACAGTGAGTTCTTCCATCAGTGAATTAATGTGAGTCCTTTATCACTGATACGGTAAGACCTCCATCACTAATACAGTGAGTCCTCCATCACTGATATAGTGAGTCCTTTATCACTAATACAGTAAGTCCTTTATCACTGATACAGTGAGTCCTCCATCGCTGATATAGTGAGTCCTTTATCACTGATACAGTCAGTCCTCCATCGCTGATACAGTGAGCCCTCCATCACTGATACAATGAATTCTTCCATCATTGACAATAGCTTTTTCCCCAGTTGCATGTTTGCTTGCCATTTCTTCACCTCTAGTCTGCAGAGACAGAACACACTGCAGCTTAGTATCCTGACCCAATCAGAGTAAATGCTAAATAAATATTAACCAATATGTTCTTTCTCTTCATTTCTTTCTTCCCTTTCATTTATCACTGGTATTATTTTTATTGCAATAAACAGTGACAAGTAACCAGTTTTTTATTTATATTTAGAACCAATATAATAATGATATGTCATTGTTTGGTGTTTTGTATTCATAATAATGTGTTTTAGAGGAGAAAATCATGTGTTATTATTTTAAAGCAATCCATGGATTTAAGTGATTTTCTTGGATATTGAACTAAATTATTTACAAAGTGGAGGTACTTGCAAATTTAGCTAATTTAATCTGGTACTTACCATAAAACAATAATTAGATCTCAAAATTTCAAATTAAGAAGAATAGAAGAATAGTGGACATATTTATTAGTGATAAAAGCATGGATTTATAATATATTAGTAATAAGAAGCTTTGATTTTTATACTTAATCTTAGGCAAAAGGCTGAGAAGTGATGAGACAGGATTTTTTTAAATAGCTAACTGACTTTCTAACAAAATTTTTGCATAGATGTTTATAACTCCATGAATATTCATAGTTCCTTTCTATTTTATTGTATAAAAATCTCCCTAGGCTACACACTAGTTTAGGTTCAGATGTCTAGTATGTGGAACAATAGTGCAACAAAGCCAAGCATCTGTATGTTTAAGATAAATAAAAATGGATATTTGAAGTGTGATAGGGGGTGGTGTTCTGTTTTCTTTGGGCTCAGGAAGGCAGGACATCTGTTTTGTAGGCTAAGATGTTTGCCCTTGGGTGGTGACCTCTAGGCACATAGACACAGAAGTTTCCAGTAGTCAGCATGCATAGCTGGGGCTTTGAATGACAGGATTCTGAGAACTTGCTAAATCCCCACTCCCTTCTATGGCTTTTTAGAGAGAGTAATCCATAGGCTGAATGCCTAGTATACTCTGTTCTTCTTGAAGGGATTATGAGCAAGCAGGCAACACTCCCGGGAACATAGATCTTTAACAGGCACCTGGTATGATCCCAAAGTGAACAAGATTGAAGCACAATTTAATTTATAGTAAAAGGGTACTTTAGAACTTACTGGAGACTGAAAAGAAAAAAACAAACAAACAGAATACTCAGTCCTGAAATGTGTCTATAAGAAAGTTTTGCCTCCTGTCAAGATCCTGACAGAGTGATCAGTCAGTGTGGTCTGAAACCTTTGATTTCCTGAGCAGATAGCAGTGTAAGGGAGGAACAGCAAGTCAGCATAGCCATGGATGGTGGTGCCTGTCTTCTGCACATCCATTTACCTACACGCAGCTCAGTTACATCCCCCGTATCTATATCCTTAGAGTTAGCTCTGGACTGGGAAGGGCTGAGTACTTGGTTCCCTTTGTAAGCCTTGTTTCAGTTTCTTCCCCTTCACACTGATGGCTTCTCAGACCACAATATCCCTTCGGTTCCTAAGCTGTCCTGTGCTACCCTCTTTACGGTCCCTTGTCTAGGTTGTCACCGGGAAACAAATGAATAAGCAACCGCTCTTCTTTCTCTCCCAGCCTCTCAAAGGACGAGTTAGTAAGACTGAGGGAACTGTCTTCATTGTTAACAGTGTACAACTAGCTGTAACTGCTACAGATACTCACCCACTGTGATGATCCCAAGGGGCAGACATAGGGATGATCATTCCTGATGCTATCATTCACTCTTAGTCAAGAAGCTGGTTTCTCTGTTTTAACAAAGCAGATACATTTTTCCTTACCAAAAAAATAAACCAGAGGAAGATGTGGGCCTCTTATCTCCTGATTAATTAGTTACTCAGGGTCTCTTTCCTAGAGGTGAGTTAGATAGCTAGAGAATTACCTGAAGACTATTTTTTCTACATTTCATAAATGCTAAGCATAGACTAATTTGATTTGTAGTGGTAATAAAATGTATTGTACGCACAGTTCATGAACTAGATGATATTTCTGTACCTTTCTTGACTTTGTTTCAAGGGGAAGAAGCTTCTGCCTCAACCCACTTGAAATAAGTAGAATTTCCTTCTCGTCCCCTAATTGAATTCTTTGGACTGAAATATTTGGTTTTATTTTATCAAGAAGAAAAAGAATAGCCTCAAGGCCAAAGTATGCTTTCCAGATAGATCCCTTGTTTGCTTTGCCCTCAAATTTACTTTTTCCCCAAACTCTGTCAATGAAGTTAGCAGCTATGTATTTATATTTAAACCTTAGTAGCATAGATCTCTTCTCCTGTATACTGAGTTCTGAGGGTACTGAAGGAGGGGGGCCATGGATGACAAAGGCTTAAATCCTGTAGTCACAAGTGGGTAGATACGAAGTCCCAGTGCAGTTTCCTTTTTAAATCACCATGATTGTTTTCTGTGACTAAGTACTTATATATTATTGAATGATTCTGATTTGTGAGCGAGACATTCCTCTGTGACAATGATAATTACCAGCTCCCCCATACCAAAGAAAGCAGAGCAAAACATGAAGTGAGAATTTCTGTGCCATTCTTCTACAAAACTCCACAATTTCTGCCATTGCTTTGGGTATATTTTTCCTATGCCTCAGGTCTACCCTTCGTAGTACGTGTTTCTTACATTTTCTTTATAAACTTAATAGGAACTGGGAATTTTTTTTGGCACTGAACAACTTGGTTTAAGTCTGAATCTGAGGCTATTTTCATCAACACCACATCTAAGAGAAAACATGAACTCCAAAGCCTTGCTTGCTTTGCTGTGCTGTGCAGCAGGAGCCTTTTAAAGGAGGCCATTCCATTTGAGAATTTGGCACCTTATAAAAACAGGGACCAAGAGAAAGAGAAGAAAAAATGCAGAGGTAAGCATAACTTAGAAAATTAGCCTATGGAAAAGACGGAGCTCTCCTTAGAGGGGTGAGTGTGAGATGAGACTCAGAACCACTGTGTTGGCCAGTAGCCTGGAGGAGGCCAATTTGTTCACTTCCTATCTGGAAGTGGTGGAGCATGAAAAACCCCTCAGGAGCTCTTTTGAGGCATGGAGGTGAGAGATATTTCTGAGAAAATTTTTGGGTATAGAAGTCTTTAGGCACAAAATAGTTTGTGGCTATTTATCAAAGGTGTGTGGCATTTCTTTCGATTAGGGCAAAATCAAGCAGTGTGGCAATGCTATTCTTTAGTTTCTGTCTATGTCATACAACTACTCCCATAGTCTTTCACTATAAAGCAATTGCTCTTATTTAATGTTGACTTCTGCATTGCATAGACACAAACAAAAGGCCAAAGGAACTCATTGTCAGGAGTAGTAAAAAAATATCAATAGACAAATTCTCTCCTTGTTTATACATTCATTGTTAATTCTTTACTATTTATACACCCTAAGACTCCTGAGAATCATTATTGTCTATTGGCAAATGTAAATACTAGCTAGTTTTTGGTACAATTAATTGAAATTTCACACTCTCGTATTTCCATACCAGTCAATATTTTTACATACTGACACCTCTAATCAAGGATTATCTTTCACAAGGAACTGCCAACAGGGCCCTAATTAATTAAAGTGATAATTACTCCCCTTTCCCTTGCAGCTTGTTGGTTATATAACACATTCTGCAGGAAACTCATGGCTTCAGCATTTCTCTTTAAATGCTCCCACTTCATGAAGATTCTTCAGCGTCTATCTCTGCAAGGGGCTTTAATTTTAATTAATTTTATCTTTTAATAGTAAAGGAGGTCATATTTGTTCTCCAGTGAGTTTTCTTATGTAAACAAATAAAATGGCATATTTCCGTTGTTGGAGTGCCTGCGTTAAATCCCAGGGTTTGTTTCCATAACAGAGAGAAATTGTCAGACATCTCTCCTTTGCCGTCTTATTTAGTTTCTTTATCACAATGTGTGTATCCATGTTTTTTTCCTCTTGGATCTGTTTTCTGTTCCGCAAGGCTCAGCTACTAGATTTCTTCTACAACAGTGTATAAGGTTTATTAGGGTTTCGGGGTTGGTGTGGTACCATGATTTCAGGAGACATGAGATCTAGATTATACTTTGCAATTGGCACCCCGTTGCCCTATTCCTTAATAGGTATTACTCCTCCACCTTTGTATTGGCGATCCTTGGTACTTGCTTCAGAAGCAACTGATGGTGACTCTAAATCCATGGGACAGTTTCCCTAAGTCCTCAGAATCTGTGAAATCCCTGTACTATATATTGGTTAGGTTTTCTAAAGGTGATAGGATCCCATTTGTTTCTTTTTATTAACTTGCCACGATTTATTTCTTTCACTTGCAGCAAACACTTACTTAACGACATTTATAAATTACTATTCATCCCAAATCCATGTGATCTTACTTTATGTTTCTAGTATAATTGAAACTAGACCAAAACCCAACAAGTCAGTCATCTAAAACTCAAATTGCTCTTCTCCCCTTACAGTGTAGAATCTTCTTTTCACTCCTTTAGGTTTTTTGAATGACTCTATGTTTTGGAACAGTTTGAGTACACAAACCTTGAGTGAAAAATACATAGTGTTCTCCCAGATTTCCAACCCTATATGCTCAAGGGTTCTCCACACAGCAAAGGTCCTCTGGAGAGTGACAGCGTTATCATCTGACTTGGTCTATCACTTACATTAGACATCCTTCTTGGTGTTGTTTACTGTATGCACTTGAACACGCAGATAATGATGCACGTGCACTGAGATAATACCATGAAGTATACTTCCATTACTGTGAAAATCTGCCAAACTCCATTCCCGACTGCTAACCATCACTCATTTGCTCTTCTTTCTGTCCCCACACTTTTGCCTTTTCCATCAAATCAGTGGGATGATTTAATAGCTTCCTTTACCTAGCGGTAGGCATTCACCTTTTCTTCCACGACTTTTCAATATTCAGTAGTCATTTGTTTTCAGACCTGAATAAGATTCTGCTGTGCCAGTTTTCTCTGGAACTTAAAGCTTTTTCCCTTGTCCCTTCAATAATGTTTTTTAGCTAAACATTATAGAAATATTCTCCTCTCACCATAAGTAATACATTATTTTATTCTTATGCTAGATTATCTCTAATCTTTCATTTCAATATTCTTTAATCCTGGAACTTTCTAGTAATAACCACAGATCTCATAGTGTAAATGTTATAATTCTGTTACTCTTTCTGTAAGTAACTTATACCCATTTCAATGCTTAAAAAGAATCTGACAGTGTTTCTTACCACTGTCTGCATTTTATTAACTATTTCTCCACTATTATATTTTACAGGAGATTATATTAATAATTCAAACAAAAATGTGTTTATCCAGTTGGGGTGGCTGTTCTGCCCCCTGGAGTCTAGCTAAGGAGCAGGGAGGAAAGGACATCACAGAGCTATGTCTTTTTTATTTCTCTTTATCAACTGATTTCGCAAGTCTCAGCAGCCGTGATAATGCCACGGTTCAATAAAAAGGCTAAACACTTAAATGAAAGCTGCAGCTTTGAAAGACTAATGACCCCTAGAAAGACCATGAATTTGAATTTGGCTGATTGGTAACCCCAGTTCTAGTTCAGAAGCAAGAAGAGTCCTAAGGGGTCATTTAGCATTTCTCTGGACTGTGCCCTTTTCTTTATTCTCAGACTTTAGGCAGGTTGATGTAATTTGATACCTTGGTGTATGCAATCCAGCTAATGGACATGGGTTTTGTACCAGAGAACTAATGATATCCACTAACTTTAACTTGACTTTTAGCACCGCACTGGCTCCTACCCTTTATGCTACTTGAATTTATATTCATGATACATATAGTAAAAATGTCACTGATATTTTCTGTTTTGTTAGAAGAAACTTACTGCATAAGGGCGGAAGTGATGTTTTTCCTTTCTTTTAAAAATCATTTTATTTTTTTCTTCTTCTCGGCATAGAATCTAGTATCTATCTCTAATCTTAGCACAGAGACAAACTCAATAAATATTATCCAATGGTGATTTTGTACTTTATCAAAAGTTCAAGTATCCTACTAGCCAGGTATACATCTGTTGCTTCTCTAACTTTTATTATCTTCTGAAATAACATAGGAGACTCTGTAAAACTTCCCGTTGGGAAAAGAATTCCCTCCGAGTACATTTCCCACATTGTAAACCAACACTCCATTCAAGCTTTGGCACAAGTTTTCCTATGCTGTCCTTGTAGGTGTGTGATGTCATCATTTGTTTAAGCTTAATCGAGATTCTATCTCAAACACATGAACCTGTAACAGGAGAGAACTTCTCAGTGTTTGCGTATTGCATTAAACATCACATGTATTTGAAATGTCATACATTTCCCTACAGAACTAGGGATAGATTTAATATCACTTTTTTCTTCTTACTTGACTTTATCTAATGGATATATGAGCAAAAAAACAAACAGCAATCTTAATCATGTAACCATTTGTTATGCTAGGTACTGTTAAAATTGGGGTGTTCATTTATTTGCGCTTGTATTTGATGAATAATTGATAAACATATTTTGTTTATAAAACTATATTTATTCCACAGCTAATCTCTCTGACCCGACCTCCAGACCTCCACTCTATCTTCGTATATCAATAGAGGAAGAAACTTAGTTTACTTAAATCCCCACTTCCACTCTATAATGGGAAACTTTGCATTTATCCATATCAGACTTTATATAACCTTCTGTAGCTGCAGAAGAATTGTGCTAGCTGGTAGGGATCCTCAGTAGACACTAGGAACTCAGAAAGAGAAGATTCAAATGTCTTTCTTTGACTTATGAGCCAGATAAGCCTCAAACAGAGTAAATTCATGGTAAAAATACACCCGTTTCATGTGTTTTTGTCAAAACTTACTTTTTTCCTCCAATTACATACATTCAGGCAATCAGTGGAGTGTTCGTTATAATCCAATCTGATAAGTTTATTTCACAGTTAAACATATTTGTCCAAGAAGCAGTAGTGAATTTCTAACTTATCTTCGGTGGCATTTGAACCAAGCTTAGAGTCTGAACCTCCTGCATCCAACCCATTATCAATTAATGATATTAATATCATTATTATCAATGATATTAGCAATTATCGTTGCTCTAACTGCCTTCATGAAGTATGATGCTATTTGATTTTTAATCTTAGACATCAGCTCCTTCTAAGAAAGCTCTTGCTCCATAAACGTCTCCTTGTTTTAATTCCTTATTTGACTAGATCTTATTATTCTCTTTCTTGTTACTGTCTCCCTCTCCACAATAGCTTAGCAAGCATCCCATGATTTAAAAGTGCTAATTTTGCTGGCAACACATGAGTTAATCAGTGGTTTCAAAACTTTAATGACAGATAAGAAATGGTGCCAGGCCATCAGAACCTGTGTTGGTTGTTACATTGTTGATCTCAGTCCTACTGAAAAACAACCTTGGGTCAACCAGTTGCAGCTCTAATCTTGATAGTAACTGGTTTCTTATTTTTTAAAAGTTTTGTGAACATTATTCACTTTTTTGCTGGTTTTGTTTTGTTTTGTTTTTAGAGACAGGGTTTCTCTGTGTAACAGGCGTGGCTGTCCTGGAACTCAGTTTGTAGACCAAACTGACCTTGAACTCACAGAGATCTGCCTGCCTCTGCCGCCCAAGTGCTGGGATTAAAGGCAAGAACCACCACATCTGGCTCCCACTGATTTATTCTTAACAGTCATGCAGATAACTAAGGACATTTTTTTTAATTTCTGGAGTACTTGCTCATAATGCTTTGTGTAAGTCAATGCATATATAAAGATAGAAACTTAACCTTCTAACATATAATCAAAATGAAATTAGACATTGTACTGATGTTTATTCCCTAAGAATGTACAACTTCAGAAAGCAGGTGGTAGCATGATAAATGAACTGTCTAGTTTCGTTGTTATTTGAGATAAGCCTTTTTTCTGTGTAGCTTTGGCTGTACCGGAACTTGCTCTGTAGACCAGGCTGATCGTAAACTCAGAGATCCACCTGCCTCTGCCTCCCGAGTGCTGGGATTAAAGATGTGTACACTCAGTCATTAAAGGCTAAATTCACAGTCAAAAATATATATAAACTTTTTAGTGAAACTATACCAAATTCCACTTCTTGCTTTCTCATTTCATAAGGTCATCAGGAGACTGTTCTCGTATGTATTGCCAAGTTTACAAAATTGTCCATGCAGAGTTCTTTAGAGTGAGCAAGAAATGAATTGGAAAGCCACATTTTAATGCTGTCTCTCCTCATTACGCCAAAGGATTTTCCTTCCAAATAGTGTTACTTCGTCCTGAAGTTCCAAACCTGTACATGTAATCAGTTTGCCATAAATCTTTTTGAGAGAAAATGCCAGGCGTTTTATTATTTTTGTTTTATTATTATCTTTTTGGTTGCCATTTTGCCTTGTTTTTATTAGGGAAAAGAGAGAGGAGACATAATTGGTGGTGAGCTGTGGAGCTGGTGTTGTCTGACACACTGAATGTCTCATGGACCTGAGCAATTCAAAGGGAGGTGCCAGAATGCGGTAGTCTCAGGCCACTGTCATTCTCAGTGGGAACGTGATGTGCTCCTGAAGAATGCTGGGAAGGCACTTGCAAAGCTATTTTAAGAGGCGTTGAGAACAGACAGAGGGCAGAGCAGTGTAGGAGAGCATGCCAGAAAGTCTAGTTTGTAAATACTGTATTCTCTTCAGGGGTTACTCGGTGGCAAAATCAAAAAGGGATGTCTTGCCAAGGAACAAAGCTGCTTATCTCCACCTCGTGAAATTCCGTCCTAAATCGAGTGTGCAAATTAAAATTGAAATGTTTCACCCAATGACAGGAGTTCTGCTTTTGTTTGCTTGCTTTGTGTCTTTCTTATATGACTTATCCCAACTTCCAGGCTGGTGTTATTGGTTGGTACCGGGAATCCACTAGAGGACAGATGAGACGTATTTGAAGAGACTGGAAACTAATTTGCCTTCACCTTCTTAGAAAAAAATGGTTCGTTTATCTTCATATAGGCCCAGAGGGAAAAGGATTTGGACAAGAATGACCATTTTTCCTTGGTTAGAGGTGCCTCCCTCCCTGACAATGGATCAGAGGAGAGGCAAATAAAGACCCAGAGTTTGAATTCTTGGTCAGTGAAAGCCCCAAGACTTCTAGGAAATTGGGACAGGCTGCTTGTAAAGACAACTAGGTCGTAGAAGCTCCTTTCGACTCCTCCTCTAACTCAAAAATGACCTAAATCTTGGAGGCAGCAAATAAATCCACACACAAACTGAATGCTACCCACAAGTCGTCTACCTGTACCCCAGAAAAATACCCATCTCTTATGTCAGTTTTACTCTACCTTTTTGATCCCACCTTTGAAAGTTTGCTTTCTGTCTCCCTCCAGCATCCATCCATCTATTATAGAGAAGACAGATGCAGGTTCTCTGTACAGGATAACGACTCTTAAACCAGAAATACTGATGACTCATTTGCTCTTCAACACATATTGCTAAAAAGAAAACTAGGTGCATCTGGATTCTTGGCTAGATATCTAGCATGCATAGAGCGTTCATTGTAATTCTAATCCTTTCAGTGTGTCATAGAAGATAAGGTGAGAAAAGAGAAACCACAAAATACGGGTGTTACACTGGAGACTTTAGGACTCCTGAAATCAGAGGAGACAGTGATTAACTCATCTGAGGCTTGGTTTAAGGGAGCACTAAAGAGCCAATGGGGTTTCAATGGCTTAAACAGAAGGAATAAGGATCTCTTAAAGAGTGTAGAACAGGTACCAAAGAATAAAGATGGTACATGCCAAGGTGGTGAAGAGTCAGCTAGCCATTCCAAAGCTTACTTGATTCATTACAATGTGTGGAATCTACCACCAATTCTATTTCATTTGAAAGTCTCATAGTAGGATCTTAGGAAACTGGATAAATCATTGTGGAGGAGGTTAAATTAGTCAAATGGCATCAACTAGCTCATACCTAACACAGTGTGCTGTGCTAAGAAAGAGTGGACCCATGTAAACTTGAAATAACACTTCTCTATTCTTCTTGAATTTCCCCTTTCACACCCTCAAATAATCTGGGTATCAGATAGAACAGTAAGATGATTTCATTATTTATATTAAAGCAAGTTCAGCCAGTTACTGCAGGAAACAGAAAACTATCTCACTATTTTTGTTTTGTCTTCATAGGTTCACAGATGCTTGACACTTTATAAGTAATCTCTTGTTGAGTAAAACAAGGTGAGGGAAATATAATTCTCCCAAATCACCTTGTCTTAATGAGTGAATCCTACAACTCTTTTCCTCTCAAGCAGCTACTGAATTGGGTAATACAGGTTGGGTGTTGCAACAAGTCTACCATTTTCTTTTGTGCTGAATGTCCTCTCTTTACATGTTCTATTTCTGGGCTAATTATGACTTGTATACATTTTCTAAAAGAAGCATTTACAGTCTGAAATGAATTAGTATATCTACCATCTTAATTTGTCTTTTCCTTTTTTTAAGGGTGTTAATAACAAATTGAAGAAATATAGAACTACTAATTTAGGGTTGCTTATCCCAGATGGGACGACCTGACTGAGAATGGAGTGTGTTCAACTCCTATTCCATCTACATGCTTTCGTCTAGCTGTTGCACTATGTCATTTCCTGAAATGTCCTCAGCTCACTCATCTACAATAAATCTCTGGGTGAGTTATGGAGAAGGAAATTAGTAGTGATGAGTTTTAACCTCTCGGTTGAGTCACCCAAATCTCAAAAAGCATACAACTTCATTGGTAACCTCAAAATTTCATGGATCATGCCTCATAGTAATTATTTGCAGTCTCCTAAGAAAACCAAATGTTCAGTTAGAAGAAGGGATCAAGTGTTTATTATTTGATCTCTGTGAAGTAATTCTCCTTCTGGGGGCACTTAGAACTTTAACTAGCACTTATTACTAATACTATCATTATATAATTTATATGTATTACTACTATTATTAATATTTTATTTGAAAAAATCTTGAGTTCAAATTTTCATTTGGAAAAGCAGACATGGAGAAGAAACTTTCTCTGTCCTAGAAGGTGTCTGATGACTTTCTCTATCCTTCTTTCACTGAAGTAACTCCAGCTTGAACATCTTTGGGAATGCAAAGATAAAGAGGAGTTGCCTCAAGAAATGTCTCCTAGCAGTCATAAGGGGTCTCTCTGGAACTTCCAGTAGACTCTACTTTTCTCAAGGCTATTCTCTTTTTATTCTGGTCCTGCTTCTCCTAACTGTGCTTAGCCAATGGGTGCCTAGTAGAACCCCAAGAAAGACTGTCTCAGAAAAGGCAGAAGATCATCTCCCTTCTTCTCCATGTCTACTGAAGCTACACATCCCTTCCCATTTCCGCATGGGGTAGAGGCAATAATGCTCAGATTTTTCTCTTTAACATTTCCATCTTCCTGAAGTGTGGCAGTTGATATTGCTATTAGAAGCTGCGGGGATTCTGTGAAAAATATTCTAAGCAAGGACTATTATACATGAGTAGAATTAACATTTTTCAGGTTCACCAATCATCAGCTTTCAACCTTGTAGAGAAAAGATCTCCATGGTAGGGGGAAATTTTTGAGAAATGAGGTATTACCGTTTTCTACTCAGACTTTGACAAGATATGTGCCTCAGTTTCCTTTTATTTAACATGTGATATAACCTGTTTTATTTCGGCCATATCTTGTTACTAAAATGATTCAGAAACTTCCAAATAAATATTGATTCAATTATATCCATTGAAAGTAATTGTGCTTAATGCTCAGTAAGTTTTCTTTGGTTTGTTACAGTCCAGAGCCCAAGCCCAAGGAATAGTGCCATCCATTTTCATGCTAGGTCTTACCATGTCAATTAAGACAGTCAAACAATCTGCCAGAGACATGTCCGTGGGTCAAGTTGATCTAGACAATGCCCCATTGAGACTCTCTTCATAAGTAAGTCTAGGTTGTGTCAAGCTGACTTATGAATCATAAGGTGATTCATAATTGAAATCATTACATTGACATTTTGGATCCATTTCATAAGCACTGAGATGCTATACTCACGGAGTATACTGAAATTACAAATACTATCTGCAATGACTTGGATTCAGATAGGACCTCCTACTGTGTTTTCTGGTTTATTTGGATATGCTGATTTTTACAGAAATGTGATTTTATTTCTTAAAATTATGTGCTTGCTGGATTTACTTCTCATTCCATTTAGAGCTAAAGAAATTTGAAAAACACATAAAGACTAGATATCTAGGCTGCCTGGAAGATATGTTAGCCTGAATTCCCCTGGTAGAGCAAAATCTATGCAGCAGATCTGATCATACATAGTTTGTCATTATGGCTTTATAACCTCCAATTATTTTTTCTATATTTTTTTTCTAACCAGGGGATATAGGTTGAAGTTTTAAGTAAATTTTCAAGGGGGTTTCTTTAAAATGAAGACAATATGTTCTTAATTCTTACTAGAGTTAAGCGGCATCTAGAATATAATTTTACATATGTGTTGGCTTACATCTTAGATTGGGAAGGGAGTAACTGAATTGTAATATAAGGAAAGGGGTGAGTGCAAGTGACAGAACCATCATGTGACCTTGACAGACTTTTCTGGTGTGTGTGTGTGTGTGTGCATGTGTGCACATGAGTGTGTGAGTAGCTAAAAATAACATATATTTAACATATTTTATTGGGGAAAGTATTTGAACAGAGAGTATTCTGTGGCCATTGGCTACCATTCAGATTAAGTACTTTTCCATTGCAAAATCTCCAAAGAGTGTCAGTACATGAAAGAAAATTACAATGTTCTGCAATAGTGAGAACCTGTGACTCAGAGGCAACAAGAGCATGAATAGAAGCAGTCTGTTTATCAGGGGTATTGTAGGGAGAAATCCCAGAAGACCGCCTTCATCCCAGCAGCCAGAAACTGGGAGCTAGGCTCAAGTGAGTAATAGAACACACTTCTGAGGGAGGGGAGCAGAGAAAAATGTATAGTTCAATAATAACAACAACAATAGTAATAAAGAACAGACTTCTGGATAGAAGAAGATGCAGGTCTGGCTTCCTGGACTTCAGCCAAGATGGGATGGTTCTATGCAAAGGTATAGTTTGTAGGAACTAAACTCCCCTTTATCAAATACATATTAAACAGCTCTCACACACATGCACACGCACACACACACACTGTCATCTACTAACTGGCTAAGTTCAGACTCTTACCACTCCTTTTAAAATTACCTTTCCATCTTAGGACAGCTTTAGAGAGACAGCAAAGACTGCATGGAAAGTCTCCATGCTCCTTCACACACTTCCTTCTGGGAGGACTCTGCTGTGTCACACTGGACACTAACTAACTACCACTGAAATGCGATCAACCGAAGTGTTACGTCATTGAACTCAGAGCTCTTACTCAATGTCCTTTTTTTTGACTAGGAATCATATCCAGGTACCCAAACAAATGGAGTTGTTTTTTCCTTTCTTCTGGACACTGTGGTAGCTCACATAGTAGACATTTTAGATGACATTGACAGCTTTGAGGTTTACTGGCCAGACATTTCATAGCAAGCCTTTTAGTCTTGGTTGGTCTGCTGGTTTTACCATGGTTAGTCTGTGGTTGTTGGAAGGTAGACCCATGTGGATCGTCATGAATGGTGTTGAACTGACCACCTGTGTGATGGCTTATCTGCTGTGGCTCATATGGGACTCTTCCCTGCCTTCTCTCTTCACATTCTGTAGCATGGCCCTCTGAAGACGGCTTAGTGGATAGTCTAGCATGGAAAAGGAAGGGTTTCAAGAGACTCCACCCCAAATCAAGAAGCTGTAGACAATTGATATCTTTGGAGGGAGGGAGGATTGGTTTCATTTAAGGGTGTGGCTCTTGTTAGGGTGACCACTCCAGTGGACGCCTCTAGACCCAGTAGTATATGGGCAGTATTAAAAGGGGTGGATGATTCACGTTATAAAAGAAAATAAAGATCAAATAAAGTTGGGGTGGTGAGGTAGGGTAGATCCGGGAGAAGTCAGGGGATGAATATGGTCAAAACACATTATATTAAATCCTCAAAATTTAAACTGTACTTTTTAATGGGATTGGCTTGTGTCTTGGCACTGTTTCCTTCCTCAAAGTTTTGCAGTCCTTTATTGATTTTCAGCTTATGTGTTGTTTTCCAGAGAGAAGGTAGGAACAACAGCTACTTTACCAATGGGGACTGGTGTCTGGTACAGGACAGGTAGTAATATCGGTTGAAGGAATAAATCAATAGAAGAAAAACAAGGATTGAACTTGAAAACTTAAGGAAAAGGCATGTACTCTGAATTATTTCTGGTGATAATTTCTATTTATGAATATCCACCTTTTGTCTAAATCATTGTGAGTTGTTAAATATTTAATTTAATGTCATTTATCTTCTTTGCCTTTGTATATACATGGATTGAGAATATATGTTAAGAAAAAAATAAGATTATTTTTTTCTAACAAGCACCATAAGATGGCATTTGTTTAAAGAGGCCTTCTTAAGTATATGCATGCATGTATTCATATTATATGTATATACATACATATATATACACATATGCTGTCCATACTGTCTATGAACTTCTAATGTAGCCTAGACTGGTCTCAATGCCATAATACTTCAATGCCTTAGCATCTTGAATCTGGAATTATAGGTATCTATCATTCCTGACTTGGTGGAACATAGTACGTCTAACACATATTCTGTATTTTCTATAAGCAAGGATTTCCATAGTATAATTAATGCAGAGCCATGTTATAGATAAAGGAAGAAATAAACAAGACCCTTCAAACAATAACAAAATTGCCACCAAATACAACAATAATAGATGTATTCAAAGAGATGAAATATTTAAGAGAACATCATCCCCGTAGGAGCAGTAGAGAAGTACACTAGAAAACCTTTGAAAGATGTATGATTCAGGATCTTAATGAGTTTCTCCAATGTGTCATGGGCAACAACTTCCTTACTCTTGAGGATGACCTTTTGAGGAAGAATGCAGTGCTGTCCAGGCTGTGATCCTTCACTGCAGTGTGAGCCTATTCAAATCAAAGAGAAAGAAAGTCCCATTACTTTCAGTGAAGTAACTCTACCTTGCATGGTGTGTGTCTCTATTCACGGGTGTAATTGCTTTAGGGCAGTCATAGCAATTGTTGGTAAAAGTGATAGCATGCAAGAATGTCCTTAAGGTCATGCAATCTCAGGAGAGAACCACAAAAAGGGGTTCTCGAATTACAGAGGTGAGTCTGATTGTACTAGAGTATGATGGGTTGGAGAGCATGGCTCCCTATGTTGGCAATGACAGGTTATTTAGAGTCTCAAATAAAACCTTAGCAAGGTTGAGTTTGGGTTAGTGGAGCATCACTAAAAGGCTAAACCAGACAAACATATGAGTGAATTATGATTAGGACCATGGTTTATGACTGCTATACAATTTATAAAGTAGAAAGACCAAAAGGAAAGCTGTAGATGAGCAACTGCATACATGTTGTGGTGTTTAGTTTGGATGTATGTGGGACTCCTAACAGTGAGAATGGGAGTGTCTCTGACTATTTTGCCAGCTCTTGGAACTCATTTTCTCCTACTGGATTGCCTCATCCAGCCTTGATATGAGAGTTTGTGCCTAGTTTTAGCGTCTTGTTATGCTGTTTTGTTGCTGAAAGACATGCTCTTTTCTTAAGGAAAAGGGAGGAGCAGTGGATCTGGGGAAAAGGAAAGGTGGGAATGACTGGGAGAAGAGGAGGGAGGGAGGATGTATTGTATGACAGAATAATAACAAGGAAAAATAAGGAAGGAAAGAAAGAGAAAGAAAGAAAAAGAAAGGAAGGAAAAAGGGAGGAAGGAAGGGGGTAAAGGAAAAAAAACTGCCATTATATAGGTTGGTGGCTTCCAAAAGAAGTTAAAGTCAGTGCATGTGGTGAGATGGCCACAAAGTAGGGAAATAGTAAAAAGGAGAACAGACTGGCTGTGTGATTGGTTGTATTGGTAGTTAGTGGTGGTAGGTTGGACCCGTGGGGCAGTCAGGCCTCCAGGGTTAGCTATTGGACAGGTAGGGATACTGAAGGTTATGTATGAAAAATAATTAGTTCAGTTATGAATAGGTGACTTTGAGGATACTAATGTGTATCTAAGAGGAGAATTAGAGTCAAGTTTTCCACCTTTCAATATCTAAACAGGTGATAATGGGACCCCAAATCTTTGGATACTAAAGATCTTTCTTTCTGTAGAACACATTAGCATTTGGATATAACTACATACCTCACTATATACTTTTAGTCATTTCTAGATCATGTATAACACATAATACAAGGTAAACTATGTGAAAATTATTATCATATCATATTATTCAGTGACTGATGACAAAACAAATATCTGTTCATGTGAAGCATAGATGTAATTTTACAAACAATACTCAACTAAAGTTGGTAGAATCTGTGACTATGAAGAACCAACTGTCTATTAATGGAAAACTGCGACACTGCCTAGGAACATGCGCATGCTTGTTCTCAACAGCACTCACGCTGGGTCCCTTTAGGAGGTACAGTTGCCAGGTAGGAGCAAACAAAGGCAGGTGTGTAACAAATGCACTCCTAAAGTGGATAGCCATATTAGGTCTCTTTTCTTAATTGAAAACAGTTTATCTTTTATTCATTTCCCTGCTTCTTGTTTTCTGTCTTTGCCTTTTGAATACTGCAGGTATAATTCAAAGTATAATTAAACAGTATAATGGTGGATTGTGCCCTTATTAGAGCTGTTTTTAGCAAGCATTAAAAGGAGTCATGAGAAGTAAAACAGACAGGGCTTCAGCTTTCAAGAAGAGAGCTCATGTGCATATCCATGTGACTTCCTGTTCCTGTCTCTGTTGGCCTCACCTATGTGCTTGCTCACTTCTGGTCTTTCATTTATGTCCTTCTCAGCGTGATCCTATAGGAGTTTTATATTTTCAAAATATTTGTCAAAAGAAATTTCAAATGTTACAACTATTTTATTTTTATGGACATCTCTGTAGCTGCAAAACCTTGGCTGGCTTATAGAGAGGTGTATGTTCCTCTAAGTACCTTGTTCCAACTACTCTTCTCCTCAAGGACTGCAGTATAATGGCAATAACAATTCTCAGCTATCTTATTATGGTGATTAGATATTTTAGCTATAGTACTGAAAGCCAAATTAATAGAAACCCAAAAACCTCACTTCAAATTACCAACAAGATTATGAAATTATTTTCTTGAGGTTTATGTGCTTTTTGTAGTCTACATCCTTGCTTTATGGAATGCTTACCTAATAAGTTCATGGTAGCATCATGTGGGTTTTAAATTGCAATCAAAAGAGCATTCATTTGCCTCTTATTGAAGTGCCAAATCTAGTAAATGTTCTTAATTGAATAATAAATTATCCCAAATGTTAATGAATAAATACAGATAAAAGAGATTGTATAAACCAAATAAGAAACTGATTTTTGGTAGACTTACTTTTATCATTTATGCAGTTGATTCCCTCATGTTTAGTTCCTAAAACTAACTCTCTCTCTCTCTCTCTCTCTCTCTCTCTCTCTCTCTCTCTCTGTGTGTGTGTGTGTTCAGTTAAGGATTATAAAATGGCTTTCCTGTCATTTTATTAGAGAAAAAGATAAAGAAACTCAACAGGGAAAGAAGCAGACCATGACAAGGCAACTTACAGAAGAAAGAGTTTATCAGGGCTTATACTTTCAGAGTATGAATCCATTGACATCATCGTGGGGAAGATGGCAGAATGCAGATAGACATGGCCCTGGAGCAAGGACTTAAATCTTACATCTGAACAACAATCAGAAGGCACAGAGAGAGAGAGAGAGAGAGAGAGAGGTGAATGGAGTGGGCCTTTTGAAACCCCAATGTCTACTCCCAGAGACACTCCTCCTTCACCAAGGCCACACCCACTTATCCTTTCCAAAAAGTTCCACTAACTCAAGATCAAGTATGCCAATATATGAGCCTATGGTGGCATCCTCATTCAAACCAGTAAACATGGTAACAAAAAAAATTTCAGTATCTATTGAATGAAGTAGAAATATCTATTGAATGAAGAAGAGAAATGATGCAACAATGGCCACCCAGCATAAGTTAAACAGATACAATAAACATTTTCTTAAAGAGACCATTAAGATGAATACTTAACAAAACATCTAAAAGAACATTAGATCTAGTTGTTAGCCTGAACCATATGTTTATAGTCATCCAAGAACAGAAAATCTTAAAGAGTTAATAAATTTAAAACTTTATATGTGGAACAGATTTTAAATACTCCACACTGAGTTAACAGATGTGTGGCTTACTCTGAATTCACAGTGCTACATAAATCCAAGTTGTGCAATTATTGACAATCTCAGGAAACTTTCTTTTAAGAAGTGTTATGTAATTCTGATATCAATGTTTTGATTCTGTTCCATAAAATCTCTGGTACCATATCATCTACATAATATCAACAGCAGTATAATGGGCATAGCCTATTACTCTTCAGAAAGGAACAATTTCATTTTGAAGTGTTTCTTAGACATATGTCACTCTTGTAAATTATTTAGGAAGAATTCCTAAATTTAAGATTTCATCCTTTAAAAAGCTAAAAATGTCCCCACAACTTGGTACCCCAAGGGTTGTTCTGCATTCTGCAGTGGGACAGTGTTAACCATATCATCCATGTAGCAATGGAAAAAAAAAGAACAAGCTTCCCTCCTTGAAGAATCCCAGAATCTGACCCTAGACCCAGTAGGTTTCTGTGGAGAGGCTATCCAAGAGTCTGTGTGGATCTGTTTCACCTTTCTACCACCCGAATGAAATGTGCAATATGGAAAACTTTCTAAACTATGTCACATCATCACATGCATGTTGAACAAGCATGATGTTATGATGTTGAAGTGTATAACCTATGACTCTTTGAATCAGAATCATGGCATTCATTCAAAAACAGAAATTAAGGAGGCATTAATTTAGTTGTGTCACGTTTCATTAATCACTATAGAAACAATTCAGTCAACACATAGATAATATCACCTGTATTCCTACTGTGTTTCTGTGCATTGTAAAACAGAGAATGACCTATCTCTCTTGCTTGTTTTCCAGAATTCCTTTCTTGGGTTCAATAGCCTGCTTTTTAAAAGAGCAGGGATTTTTCTTTAGAATTAATATATGGGAGGAACAACCAAAAACCTTGTGGATTAGGCAGTGTGTAGTAGATGTTGGTGTACTTTGTAGCTGGAAAAGTTTGTGTTCATGCAAATTATCTGGCAAATTCTTACAGCAAAGTCAATTTTGAAAAATTATCTGATCAAGAATAGTCTCACTTCCATGAGGAGATTGACTATTTCCTTCTCTCTTTTTTTCTCTTAAATTTTATTTTATTTATGGTGGGGGGGTGTTGCAAGAGCAGAAGGTGGATAGGAAATGAATGGGATGGAGATGCATGGTGTGAAAGACACAATGAATAAATTAAAAGGAGAAAAACCAAGAATACTCTTCTCTAATAAGAAGTTATTAATTTTTATTGTTGCCATTTTTTTATTTTCATTTCCCAGGAGTCTTTGAAGACTGTGAAATAAACAAACACAGACACAGACCTCCACCAAGCATCATTGTGTCTACACAGATTAACATAACAACAGTTGCACCAAAACACATGGCTTGGTTCATTCCTGTATGACTTGTCCCACCAGTGACTCAGAACCCGACAGTGGTCCAGAGCAGAAAATGTAGACACTGTGGAAGGAAAAAGAATCCTTGGACAGCTACTAGTACAACCGGTGTCCTGCTCTTGGCCTGCAGTGTAGCCACAGTAAGCCACAGGGAAGACTAAAACTGGACAGAGGTTTAGAGTTTAGGATGTTTAGAGTTTAGAGTTTAGGTTTAGAGGTTTAGGATGAGCAAGCTGTCCTGAAAAGCAGGAAAGCAGGGGTGATGTTTGAGGCAGCAGCGTGTGAATGAGTGACTGTTACTTCACACCTCTCTATACTGACTTTCCTAGAAGCGCAATCATTTGGGAGGTGTTGGGTGCCTTGTAAGGAGGAGGGAACATAAGAGAGGAAAGGGAAGGCATCTGGAAAAGGAGTTTCTACAAAACTAGAAGTGACAGAGCTTAAACACAGGAGAAATTCTAATATATGGTTTAAAAATCACCAGCTTCATAATTATCTTGCCAAATGCACAAATAATTATTATTTGAAAGAATCTGCTCCTAGAGTTATAAATCTCTCGGGCATTTCTAGTTTCCATTAGTGGTGGGAAGAGCAGACCTCCTATATGTTGTAAAAGCTACTGCACTCTGATAAGTAGCAACTGCCACATGGTGTTTTCAAGAAACCATGAATGACCAGAATGATACAGGCTGAAAGGTCTGTGGAGGATGTCAGCTACAGACTGTCTCTTCACTTTAATGCTTTATTTTGTATTGTTTCTTTTGTTTTATTATTGTGCAGGTCAACCCCAGAGCCTCAGGCACACTAGGAAAGAAACTGTCCCTCAGTACAATATCTTGAATCTTGATTTGTGGATATATATTCATTCAATA
>LOJH01001269.1:9148-35735 GCA_001685095.1 Ellobius talpinus
ACACACACACACACACACACACACACACACACACACACACACACACTTCCCTAAATGCTGCTGCTCCAGGAGTGTGGATAGAATTTGTGCCACAGTTTCTTAGCAGCAGTTTGATCCACAGATTCTCTGCCTTGATTTAACTGTGCAGACATTTGAAAATCAGAAGATATATGATATGTTCTTGGGTTTTCTGTACTCTTAGAGCATGATCTGGGTTCGGGGTTCCTGTTTAGTGGGCATGTAAGAAGCCACAGTTCTGTGGGTTTTAATGTCAGCCAGGTCTGAGGTCCATGCCCTACCTTGACCATAGGCTCCTGATCTTCAACACGCTTACCTATTTCTTATACATTTGACCAGCAGTCTACATTTCTGATGTCCTGCTTATGGCTCTGAACACTGATTCAGACACATGAGTATTTCTGCCTGGCTGTTCAACCTGTACTTGTCTCACTCCTGTAGTCAGCTGGGGTTGGAAAACGCAACACAGAGAAGATTGACAGGATCTCTGATCACAAGTAGCCTCCTTCTGGCTGATAGAAATTACCTATGTGAGCAGGGGCACAGAAGGACCTCCAGTAGGGACACTGTGGTGAGGAGAATAGAAACAGGAAATGGGTGGAGAAAGCTAGGGGAAGCCCACTCTGAGAAGAAGAGGAGCTGTGGGAGAACATGGCAGACAAGGGCAACTTCAACACAAAAGCAGTTTGGATGAATCTGGAAATAGCCACAGCTACAGATGAGGCAGGGGGAAGGGGACTGGAATGCAGTGAAGCAGGGCAGCCAGATGCAAGAGCAAGGCAGGCTTATAAGGGTTCATTTTTTACATTTGTTCTTAAAATATTTAATTATTTCAGTATACAAACTTGAAGTAGTCTGGATAAATAAGGAGTTGGCATAATACTTTATGTACTGGTTACACAGTTACCGTCACCCTTAGCTAATATTCTGTGGTATGTAAGTGCATTTGTAAAAATAACATTGATACCATCTCTTCTCTGTCTTCAAGTGAATTGTACAATATTTAATATTCATCATACCAAGAGATTCTTAAAGTCGCTGTCAACATCACCAATGTCAACATCACCATAAAAGCTGTTCCTACCCATGTCTCATCTGCCAGTTTAACCTTTCGGATGCTTTGCTTTCAGCTAATTTTCATATACTATTAATTACTTAATTGTTTTATTCCTTTTGAATTAGGAAGTTTATTGTTTGTTTGGGTTCTGCTTACTTATTTTTTTTTTAGGCAGCGTCTCACTCAGCAATCCAGGCTGACCTGGAACTCATTAAGTAGCCCTGAATGTCTTCAAACTCACAGTCTACCTGCTTCTGCTTACCAAGTGCTAAGGTCATAACTATGCACTGCCATGCGCAGCTACCAGTGTCTTTACAGATACTATACATTCCCCATTATATATGTTAGAATCCTGGTAAAATATTCATTGATCATTAGTATTTTGCTAATAATATATAATTTTGTTTATTATGGTATAATATATTTTATTAATAAACTATAATTGATAAAATAATAATTGATCGTAATTAATGTATAGGTGGTTTACTTGTTTATCTCTTTCATTGGTCTATGTGGCTTCGTGTATGCCAATGACATGCTGGCTGTACAACTCACGGCTTTATAATATAGTTTTATATCATGGGGTATTGGTACTTCTATCTTTTGCTCTTTTGCCCAAGAGTGCTTTTACCATATGAGCCTTTTGGTTGCATACAGTGTTCAAATTTTTTAATCCTATATGAAAAATGCCATTTGAAGTTTGGTAGATATAGCATTGAATCTTTATATAGTGTGAATATTTGAACAGTATTATCTTTTTTTAATCCATGAGGAGAGATGTCTTTCCCTTTGTTTGTGTCTTTAATTTCTTCTATCAATGTCTTATAATTTTCCAAGTACAGATATTTTGTTACACATTAATAGAATATATGATAATAAAATTATCTCAATGAATGTGAAAACCCTATTATTTCATGTTTTAAAGCTCATCAAATTAATCGACAAAATTCAACCTTATTCTTTAGTTGATTTATAAGAAGTGCACTTCAGCATACCAGCTCAGACCAAGGCCAGAGGCAGCACACAAACATATTTGCACCACCATACTCAGTCCATGTGGTGCTAGGGACAGAAGCCAGGGCCTACTGTATACCTGGAACACACCTACCAACTGTCTATATCCCCATCCTGAAGTGTTCCTTCTACAGTCAGGAACCAAACAAGGTATTCACTCTTAGCACTTATATATGATATAATAGCACTGCTAGCCCAAGCAATTGGGTAAGAAAAAAAACAGACTGTTTCCAAATTAGAAAATAATTTACATGATCTGTGTTCATAGTTAACATATTCTTTTACATAGAGAAGTTCAGTACTCTACCAATAAACTCTTAAGAATGATAAATGCAATCAAGTTTCAAGACATAAGAACCAGTTGTGTCTGTGCACACTAACAATAAAAATGAAGTCAAGAAAACATTTCTACTTCCAACAAAATCACAAAGAATAAAATAGCAATAGATTACATAGAGTCTTTGTGGAGTAGTTATAGGAGTTTATTTATCTGTGTCAGCCTGTATGGCTGGTATGTTATCTCACTCTCTCTGTGTTAGCATGTTTCACCTATTGTCTTGTGTCCTTAGTATTAAATAATTCACAAATATATGTGCACTTAATTGTCATGAATTTTCTGTGCTGAGACATGGACCAATTTTGTTTGTGAAATCAGAACCTTTCTCTGCTGTCCATCATCGCTCATCATCAATCATACCTTCTTTAACTCCAATAGACAAATAATCTCTCCAGTCTTTGGGGAATCTTTTTGCCTGGTACCTGTCACCATCTCTTTTCTTGCCTTATCCTGTAAGACTCTTTTGTTCTATAAGCTTGGATATTTTTCTAATGTATTCCTCCATGTTATTCATGTAAGTTTCTCTTAGCTCCTATGTCAGTCCCTTGAACACAGTGGTTGGGTGGATGGATGGATAGATGGATGGATGGTTGGGTGATTGGATGGAAGGAAGGACAGGTAGATATGTGAATATTCATAGGGATCAACTGCCTTGTAAAGCCTCCCCCAACTGCTCTAGCCTTAGTTCTTCTTGCTCTTACAGTGGCTTTTTAAATATCTCTAGTGACATTGTCTTCCATGTTATTATATACAAATTCCTCTCCTCAGAGCCCTTTGAAGGTCAGAGACTGTGTCATAGTAATCTTTGTTTTCCCAGGAATTAGCACGTTTCCTAGCACTTAGTGGGTTTCCAGTAAATGACGAGGGAAAGTAAATGTTAATCAGGAAATAAATCTCTAAACTCAGAGGGTTGTGTAGGGTTAATGGACTGAATCTTGGACTAGATATGGTTCTGAAAGGAGTTGGCAATCTCTAGAGACTTCCTCCCCAGGTTGCCTGTTGCGAAGAGGCTGTGTGACCACTCCAGGGAGACAGCTTCAGAATGTCTCCTTTCTTTCTCTGCTGTTATCTTTCCGGTATCATTCATGGTTACAATGCTAAGCCCTTAATTTATGTTCAAGACTCATAAATGAGTTGTGACTCAAGATTGAGAAACCTGTTATAACCAGGAAGAGATTCCCTTGCAGTAAATTGCAAAGAAAGCAGTCCAGACTCTCAGAACCTGAGAGGACACTCTGTGTGTGTGTGTGTGTGTGTGTGTGTGTGTGTGTGTGTGTGGTGTATGTACAATAAAAAAGTCACAGTGACTGCGTGTTGTCTATATGTTACAAACTATCATGGACAGATACAGTCAGGTCGGTTAGTAAGGTTGCTTTGCAATGTAGAATTGAATTGTCTGCAGCAAAGTTTTTGAAGGCAAGTTCACTAGTCTTTCATTCCACCTTACTGATATACAACACTGTAAATATTTTAGACAGTTGTGTTGTGTTTCTTCTAAAATGAAACCATGGACCCAGTGAGATACAGGGATCCTTAAATTTCCTTTGCCAATATATTGACATAAATATTGCTGTTAAGCATGCACAAATTGCAGAACTATTTCAGTCTTTTTATCTCTTTAAAACTAATTTAAATCTGAACATTAAAAGACTGCTTGATACCATATGTTTGTTTTAGATAGGAAAAGGAATCTATTCTAAACATAAGGGCTTATGAAATCTGTATTCTAAACATAAGGGTTTATAAAATTAGAATAGAGGAATACAAGCAATGGTAAATTGTTTCATGGCCATTTCTCACATCATAGTATATACAGCCCTTTGTCATGTGACTTTGTGATCCCTTGCATCCTCCTAGGCAGTCTTTTATCACCATCCTTGGATAAAATGTGTTACTTTCCTTGCTGAGAATCTAACAAGTCTCTTTGAAGATCATTTAAAGGCTACTTCTGAGTGTGACCAGTGACTGTGGATAACGGACATCAGAAGACTTTGGCAAAAACATGAAACTTTAAGAACACTTGGAAAGACTGCCACAAGCTAAGAAAGATACTCACCGTAGAGCCCTCTTAGTTGTGTACGTGAAAAATAAAGTATGCATGAGTATTACTGGCATGTCTGCTAATTCTGCTTATCTTGTTTTGAGAGCAATGTGGTGTGTGTGTGTGTGATATCTAAAATGAGATAAGCACCACAGCAAGACAATTCTGATAGCATCCAAGGTTTCCTGTCATAGGACACCTCCTCTTCCTTCTTGTGGTCGTTCTTGAAAGCAGCACTACATGTTGGTTTTTCCTGCTGCCAAGACCTGAAAGATGAGATTGTTCTCCTTTGTCTCAAATTAAAGGGTACTTATCTCAGAAACCATTCGATGGGTTCAAAAGCCAACTGATGTAGATACTGGCCTCTTGTCAACACCTTCAATTTGATGTTTGTCAGAAGTAGGAGTCCTGTCCTGTTAAGGTGTGACATCAAGTTACCTTTCATCTCATCAGATTCTGCTATAATTTGTTATATAACTTCTTCTTAATAAAATGGACTCTTTCATGTCCTTCTGCTTTAATAAGTACCAACCTAATACTAAATGGTTCTAAGAGGCAGAGCCATAAGTATAATGAACTGATGGCATAAGCTAGATAAAGTAGGTGTTACCACAACATTAATATACATCTTCTGATTAATTTGTGCTTTCTTAAGACCTGTCAGGAAAAAAAAAGTGATAAAAATGTTCTTGGTCTAAAAATTGAATCCTTTAAAATATCTTTTATTGTTCTAGTCATTGAGTTACTTGAAATGTTTATATTTAATACAAGCCTAATGATTATCCTGGTCTTCAGAAATTCATCCTTGATGGATATTTTAAATTCTGAGCACTTGCTTCCCCATACTTCAGCATTAGTAGACATTCTTTTGTCCAAATTTCTGTCCCTCAAAATGTAGAACTCTAGTGATACTAATTTCAATAGTTTGTTTCTTCTCGGAATCCTATAAATGCAACCAGGTTTTTTACCCATGGCCTTTGTACTTTGGTGCACATTGAAATCTTTGTGCAGTACACTGAAAGGTTGATAATGATCTGTGCACCATTGCCTCACTCTGCCACTGGGTGGATTAGTCAGCTGGGGTAATGTTCTGCAGCCTGTGTAATGGACCTGTTTAGTAGCAAAACAGCAGTCATATGAAACATCTGGGTGGTCTTGAAGAATTCTTTAAAGTGTATTAAATTTCATTTGTCTAATATGAGGTCATGAAGGCTTGAGCAGCTGGGTCATGTTGACATTACGGACAGAACATGACCTATTCCTACCTGCCAGATGTATTCAGTGAAAGGTGCCTGATGTTAAAACTGAGCCTTGGGCTCCAGGAGCAGATATGGGTCAACAAGTGAGGTCTTAAATCACAGATGCAAATGATGGAAATGGCTCCATTCTGCAAAGACACTTGATTTTCCTCTGGTATTTTCATTAGGCACGTTCTTTGCTGGAGAAGTCCTGGATCTGTGTTTTCTGCTTTGAGCCACAGTTGATGATCCTTGTTTAGAATTTTAAGTGTGGTTAAGCAGAAACTGTGTCTTGCACATCATAAGAAGAGAGACCCTGAGAGGCCCTTTACTTTGTTACCACACAGTAGATAGCATGTGGACACATAGGCAGGGGAATAAAACCAGATTTGAGTGTCCCTTAGTGATAATAATGGCACCATTCCTTGATCCTTCCTCCAGTTCTGTCAGGAAACCAAATGATCCAATAAAATGTAATGATCAAAAGTTTCAAATGCAACTCATAAATCTTATCAAATGTGTGCCCAGGATGCCTACTGTTGACTTGTAGATGTTTCTCATTTATGAAGAAGGACTTGGGTATTTGAATTTAATATTTGATGGAGCCAGTAATTTTTGTCAAGTACAGCTCAATGGTCTGAAAGCTTAGCTTGTTCCTCCCTTATCTTCAAGTGAAAACTCACTATATGTTCTATTCTGAAATTTAGCTTATATGAACTGTTTACAAGAGCTTCAGGTAGACCAGTGACAGTGCACTGAAGAATCACACCAGATATGCTTTACCCTGAGTCAAGCAGTCATCCCAATTCCATCGATACCCCTCCCATGGACATAGATCAGAATTTATTTCAGGGTGTTTACAATGTAATTATTAAATAAACCAAAAGGAGGACAGCTTTTCATCGATCGTCTCAGCCAAAGTGTTCAGTGCTCATAAGGTACAAATGCCTTTCCAAAATTATCTTAATCTCTACTTAAAATCATGCTAGATTGTGTCTCTTGTTGGAACATCACTCTTGTTTCAATTAGAGAAATTAAAACTTTTACACTTATATATTTTCTGGTAGCATTATTCTACTACTTAGACTTAGTAATTAGTTAGTAGGTCCCTAGTGATTTAGTTCATGTGCTTTTCCTGCGTGAACAAATTGGAATCCATGCCTGGATACTAGCTGCTACCTTGTAAATGAAGTGTCGTTCTGCCTACTATAATGCACTTCATACCATTGCGCTGCCTGTGTTTAGTCAGTTTGACACAAACTAAGTCTGGAAAGATCTCTAAATTCTCCTAAGTATGAAAATATTCCCATCACATTGGCCTGTAGACAATCCTGTGGAGAATCTTCTTGATTACCAATCGACGTGGGAGGGCCAGGCCCAGCCCACTGGAGGTGGTCCCACATTGGACAGGTGGTCATGAGTTATCTAAGAAAGCAGGCTGTGCAAGCCATGGGGAGCCATCCAGAGGGCAGCACTCCCTCCATGGCCTCTGCTTTAGTTCCTGCCTCCAGATTCCTGCCTCGAGTTCCTTCCCGTCCTTCCCTCAGTGATAGAATATGAACTGCGAGTTGTAAGCTCAGATAAAGCCTTTTCTCCCATTTCTTTTTCTCACAGTACTATCACAGCAGCAAAAATACGTGAGTTAAACAACCATTGTATCATTTATGCATTTTCTGCATTTCAAATACTATTTAAAATTCAGTTGTCCCAAAGAATCTTTTCAAGTAAGCTCAAATATCATCTCTCTAGCCTCTCAATGAGTTACCATCAATCTTATGAATATAAATTTACCTCATAACTATCCGGCATCTGAGACTATAAACCGTAAACCTGAACGGTCAGGTGGCAGGCAGTGAATCCCGTCATAAAGCACAGTAATGGACAGGATCTTAGGATCTCCAAGCCTCCACTTGAGTAGTTTGACACCGGTGTTGATGTCGCTTTCCTGTTCGTTTACCATTAAGTCGCAAGGGTGATAACATATGCAGCATTGGTGTGAATGGGGTTTGTTTTAAAATAAATGTTGATGCTGAAGAAAAAAGTGTTGGGTGAAGAGAAACAAATCTGACGGTAGCAATTTTTTCTTTTTTACGTATTGGGGGCTCAGATGCTTTTGGGTCTTAAAAAAATTAAATCCCTATTCAGAGACCTTTTAGAGTCTAGATATTTCTGAGTTGAAAGCTTGATCTTCGGGCCTGTGCCTCTGTATAGTTCTGTTTGGCATGTACCCTGTTAAGTGCCCATTTTCTAGGGTTCCTGTAGGATTTTATGAGCTGCTTGCCAGCAAGGAATTGGCAGTGGACTATTGCTTCCTCTCTCTCCTTCGCTTGCCTCTTTTTCCTTTGCAGTCTTTGCATAAACTCATTTTATAATTGCCCTTAAATGTTTGCCTTAATTCATTTTTTTTTAATTTTTCTGTTTTTCTTCCCGTGTGTGATGTGTATGTGTATGTGTGTTAAGGAATATCATAACTAACACATGTCTGAGTTATACTTCTATTGCTGTGAAGAAACACCATGACCAGGGCACTTGTAGAAGAAATAGTTAATTGGATTTCCAGTAGCAGAAGGTGAGTCCATCGCCATCATGATGGAGTGTGTGTCTTCAGGCAGGCAGGCAGGCGGGCAGGCGGGCATAGTGCTGGAACAGTAGCTAGGAGCTTCCATGTTGAGACAACTACAAGGCAGAGAGAGAAAGCTAACCGGGAATGGCAGGGCTGTGGAAACCTCAAAGCCCACCTCCTCCAACAAGACTGTGACTCCTGTCCCTTCTGAAACATTTACACCAACTGGGCACCAAGAATAATATACATGAGCTTATGGGGGCCATTCTTGCTCAAACCAGCACTGAACACATCTGTTGTAGGTACGTGTGCATAGGAGAAGTGGAGGTTACTACTGGGAATCTCTTCAACCTTATTCACTGAGGCAAGGTCTCTAAACCCAGAGCTCTGGGCCACACTGGGCTAGCTAGTCTTGCTCTCCAGCTTGCTCTAGGAATCCTGCCTCAGGTCTGTGGGGCTGCAATTACAAATGGGCTGCCACACCTACTGAGAATTTATGTGGATGTCTGGGGATCCGAATTCCAGGCCCCATGCTGGATCAGCACTTTACCCACAGAGTTCTATTTATTGAACTCCTTGCCATTACCCTTCAGCATCTTCAATGATAATATTTTGTGCATTACATTCTGGTAATATCCAGAAGGCCTAAAAACTATCTGGAATATTTTAGACATTCATTTTACAAATTTAATAGCTGAATTCAGGAAACACAAGGTAAAAAAATCTAAGTATTCACATAAGACAGAGTAAGATATAGTTAAGTCCACAAAGACAGAGACAGATCTACATTTTGTTAGGATCTAATTATAGGAAACTTGGGGAACATTAATATCTTAAAAAGGAGCAAAATTTTAAATACAAAATTATATGTATAAATTGATTATTTTCAGAATGATGATATTAACAATTACAAATTGAATATAAAGTTAGTATGTAAAAGATATCATAAAATACAAAATTATTTTAATTGCTATATTTTGTTAGTAGTTGACTACTGGACTTCTCTGAATTATGTCTCTATATTTAATAACTTTTCCTATGTAGGAATCATTTTAATGGAATAAATTCATAATTCAATCCTCATTCTAACTTGATAATCAAATTGTATTTGTTTAAATAATGCTCTGGGGGATAGATAACCAAGGGCCTTCAGACATGCACACCTGTAATTCATGAAACTGCTACAGGCTTTTATCCAAGCAGCGTGGGAATTTTAATTCCATGCTTCATTCCCAAGTACTCTCAGAGAACTTCCCATGTGTCGAGATGCCAATGAGAACTGAATTATCACTCATGACTTTGTACATTTAGTGACTGAATAAATCTCCTATCGACTAGTCTGCCTTTGTCTCTTTCAAGTCTTGCAGGTCTTTGCATCTGCATCCCACACTTCTAGTGGTAGATACAAGTACAGCTGCTTTCGGAGACTGTTGCTTACCACTGTTTGGGTCACACAGCTACATCATATGATACAACCTTTCTTATTTTACTCTAGTGATTACCAGTATTAACTAGTGTTTATATTATAAAAATTTCCACAAAAACTACATATATATCTTCAGCTCAGCTCCCTTAATTTAAGAATACTTGGCTACTCCCGTGTCAGTCAGCAGAAGGAAAGGTGTAGAGAGACAGTCATATAATCACATGATCCTGTTAAGTTTCCTCCTCCACCTTATAAGAAACCCATGCATGGGAGGCCCTGAAGTTCTGACCTCTGAACATTGCAGAGAAATAGAGATGGTTCATTGCTGTTGAGAAGAGATCTGGAAATGGTGACAGGATTACAACAGATGATAATATTAGCTAGTGATCATTTAGGGTCAGAGGACATGGGGCACTTTTAGACAATTAAGGGTGGTCATGTTCAGCACATAGGTCATGGCAAAGAACTTAGCATGCAAGCATATAATTAGGGAGGAAGGTTGGGTAAACCCCCGAAGTCCTTGAAAATCAGAACAAGAACTGAAGGTCAACTATACAAATTGAGCCTTCCCTGACAACCTCAGAGATTTACTAGACTTTATTTGAACTTATTAATTTATGTATCTTCATGATTATGATTTATGTCTTTTTAAGAGTGTTACGTTTCAAACATCAGGAACTTTGTTTGCCTTAAAAATCCTCTGGTTGACACTTGGGACATAACATCCTGGAATTAACTGTCCTTATATAGAAAGAATAAATGAATACCATAAAATACTTTAGTTATAAATTTGTATATGTTGAGCAAATGAAATGTGGAAATTTCTTTAAATGAAACGGCCCAAGCACTCAGGAATTTTAGCAATATACATAAAGGTGAAGGCACTAGCATGTTCCGAGAAAAAAATGTAAGTCCCAATAGTAGTCTTAAAACCCCTTCCTTGCTCTGATAGCAGCAGCACTCCAGTTGAAGCAACTCCCAATTCTCAGAGCCTTGATCATGTGACTCCCTTCTTACCCTTGTGAGGTCAGAAGGATTTCTGTGACACACTTGTGTTTGTTCCATCATGTATCAAGCAAGCACAGCCTATGTAGTCTGAAATGAAAGGTAAATGACCTACGTGTTAGCCATATTCCTCTTCTTTCAACCTTTTCAAGTGATACTGGGAGCCTCCTTCCTAATGGAGTGATATTTAAGACTGAAGTTTCTGGACTACAAGCTCAGCCTTCGTTTCTCTTGTGTGGTTTTTCCATCACAGTGTCTACGAGCATGTCACAGCTGCTGCATTCATCTCCAGCCAGGCTCCAGGGTGGCTCAGTCACTCCTGTGGAGAAAGTGATCTCTGCTCCGTGCTTGGCCATAAACTGTGCAGCTATTGATATCATTACCTATTTTTTATGGGTCTCCAGGTATCGGTACTGTGTAGTTTGTTAGGCAACAGTTGAACAAGCCCTTTGTGAGGTTTATAAAAGTCCACACACAGAGATGCTTAGTTGTCTCCAAAAACATACGATGTGCTACTTTTTGCTAGGCTTGCTTTATTTAAGTATTGACAAGATCAATAGAATGACTGGAAGGCATGTAAACCACCTGCCGAATAGATCCATTCCCGAAGAGTGATGCCCAGGAAGCTGTGGGCAAATGGCTGCCTTTATTTTTCCCACCATCTTTCCTTTTATCTGCATTTTCCAAATGTTTTCTTTCTGCCTGCCTGAGGTTAAAATAATTTTTAATATTTTGAAAATATCACATTTCCTCATTTCTATCCTCTTACATACAAAGAGAACCCACAGTCACCAAGTAGTAAGTGAAGAAAAATATCTTAAAAGTCAACTAAGAAATAACTTCTTTGCACTTATTTTCTCTATTAGCTGTATAAACCAACGTTGTCGCCTCATAGATCTGGAATAGGACTTGGAGGTAGCTGCCCAGCATGGTAACCTGTTGGTTCTGCTGCTGAGGTGGACATAGAAAGGGAGCAGACTCCATGGGTTACATAATGCTAGAGCCACCAATAGAAGGCAGGTTTCTTGAGCTTTGGCCTTTTGAACCAAACTTCTGGAGGACAAACTCATATTTTAATAGTAGACACATTCAGCACATGTGAGACCTCAAGATGATATCAAAGTAGCATTCTAGGTTGAGTTCTTGCAGAGTCAGCTGAAGAAATGCAGTGCACAGACACCAAGAAATGTACCCTGTGTTGGCAGGCGAGCACTCCTGACTCCCAGGAATATTTCCTATGTCTTTATTTTAAAGTTATGAAATATTCTACCCTTTTCAGTTCCAATCGTGGTTGACATGAGAGCTGTACCAACTTAAAAGTTTCTAGTTAGGATTTTTTCTATTTATCTTGTCATTTTGTGTCAGCAATATTAGGATGATAATTTTCCCTTTCTGTAAATTGTCCAAGTGTTTCTTTCCAAGATTTCCATGACACTTCAGGAACCAATTTTTCAGACAGAGGAAGCTGAAGACTCTCACAGGGCAGCACTTAGTGCTTTTTGTGTACTCATGGGCTGTCATGGCAACCTTTCTCCTTTCTCCTCTGGCCGACCACACATTCTCCTCCAAACTCTCTTCCGATGTTACACTAACAATTCATGTTTTTTTGTGTTTTTTTCCCTTTCATTTGAGGATTTCACAACAGGGAGGTCTTGGTCCTTTGTTTCTTAGCATGTGGTATGGACCCGCACAGGTACTTCCCTCTCCATTGCCTTTGTTCATGTCATTTGTCTCTGTCCTTTCTTTCTGGGCACCGACATGATTGCCAATGACAACTTCATTTGCATCTTTGTGGATTTTCTTGGTTGAAAATCCTAGTCTCTGTTTTCTGAAGCAAACAGAATCATTTCAGACTAAAAACAAATCATTAGTACTAAATGCCCATTGTTCCTCTTCGTGCAAGACACTCAAGGATCACTGTGCTTACTTACCCTTGTTAGAATATAGTTGTAATCAGTTGCTAGCATCTCCCATCTTCTCCCCAGCGTCCCTCCGTTTCTGCTTCTGGCTGAGGACACTATTCAGCATCTCAGCCTTGCCCTGCCGCCTCCTAAGCCGGAGCCCCTCTTGTTCTTACAGATTGTCATGTCTTCACATTCACCCTAGCTGCCTTGGGATGAAACAACACTAATACTGACAAGCTGGCCTTCTGGCTTTGCTCAGGAGGATCATTAACCATCTTTAAATAAATAAATTGCTGCTGCTACTCTCCATACAATTTAGAACATGTGTCCTTGTGACTTGATGCGTGGCTCATGTTTAAAACTATTGTTTGTTTTCTCTGCTGTCAACAGCTTCCTCTGTTATGATTTCTCAGATTCTTGGTTTCTTTTACTGTAATGTCCTGTCCTTCAAGACCCTCCAAGTTCAGTATTAAATGACATCTCTTGTCACTTAAGCAACTCCATCCAAACACAATCTTCAGGTGTAGAAAACTAACTCTCATCTCTTTGTGTGTCCATTGCTCTGTGTGTGTATGCATGCTCATGTATCAAAATCTTTGTGTGTGTACATGCTCATGCGTGTATCAAAATCTTTGTGTGTGTGTATGCATGCTCATGCGTGTATCAAAATCTGTGTGTGTATGCATGCTCATGCGTGTATCCAAATCTGTGTGTGTATGTATGCGTGCTCATGCGTGTATCAAAATCTTTGTGTGTGTATGTGTGCTCATGCGTGTATCAAAATCTTTGTGTGTGTATGCATGCTCATGCGTGTATCAAAATCTTTGTGTGTGTGTATGCATGCTCATGTGTGTATAAAAATCAGAAAATTGTATTATATAGACAATACCTCCCACATTCCATTCATGTTGGCCTTTATATCCTGCGTGACCCATTACTGAAACAACTTGAGCTTTCAATTAATTGTTGCCTATGTTAAATTTTTTCAAAATGCCTTAGGGATATTTAATGGGGATGTTGAATGTTTAACTACACCCCCTTTGCTCACTTCTTTCACTGACATTAAACTGACAATTGTTTAATAACTAGGAAGTACACCATCACTCATAAACACCTGAAAACTAATTCCACTCTTTTCTCTCACAAGCATGGCATGTCTTTCAGTGTTCTACAAATTCAATATTTAATGAAGTCACTTGTCATGTAAGCAAGTTCCATCCAAACACAGCCAGTGTAAATTGGTTCAACGGTCTTAGATTTTGAAGACAGGAGCCCTTCATGAATGTATAATTTTGCATTAGAGTGAAATTTAAGTTATTGGTGCTACCCCAATGGGAATTATGACAAGATCCTCTTCCGTGGGAACATAGCCACCATCAGCCATGTCCCACATCAGGGCTTCTCTCTCTCTCTCTCCATGTAGTAGAGTCATCTTCCATGGCCCCAGGGTATTCTAGCTAAACAAAATGGAACTTACATAGCCCATCATATGTGTGTGCATTGGTATGGATTCCCCTGTTATCTATGTGTTGCCCACCTGTTATGGTTACCTTCCTTTATGTATACTGAAACCTGCTGCCATGTTCCTTGCCTCCCACATGTTTTCTATGTAAGTAAGCAAAAGTACTGTGGTTGTTCAGCTCACTGTCATTGCCTCCCCAGGTCCTGTTGCATAGCTGAGCTCCAAATATTTAACTATAGAGAAAAATGTCATGCATTCCTTATTTCATTTTGCTTTTGCCTCTTCTGGCTTTTAAACTCTAGTTCCAGGGAATGTTGTCTGTGACCTGAACTGAACATTTTTGCTTTAAAATCTAAGAGCCTCCTCAATCAGATAGAACATAATTGTTGATGGAGGGAGGGCCTGCTTTTCAACCAGGCCGCCCGGCTATCTTATACCCGAAATAGTCACACAGAAACTGTATTCATTTAAATCACTGCCTGGCCCATTATCTCTAGCCTCTTATTGACTAACTCTCACATCTTGATTTAACCCATTTCTAATAATATGTTTATCATCACGAGGTTGTGGCTTACCGGGAAAGATTCAGCATGTCTGACCTGGCGGATCCATGGTGGTTCTCTCACACTGCTTTCTTCCTTCCAGCATTCAGTTCTGTCTTCTCCAACTACCTAAGTTCTGCCCTATCAGGCCAAGCAGTCTCTTTATTAATTAACCAATAAAAGCAACACACAAACAGAAGGACCTCCTATACCACATAATGGTTAGCAAACATTCCCCATTTCTGAACTCCCTTCCTACTCCATCTAATATATATTTTTTCAATTCTAATTTTAAGGTTATGTATTAATTACCATAGAATTAGATTTTTGCTAGTTTTCATTTATATAATATTCTCTACAAATGAATTTGATTTTCTGAAGTTGATGTTTTGGATAAGCTAACATTATTCACAACAAATGCCATGGGACAGCTTTTCCTTTTGGGGGCATACGGGAAGAGGAGGATAATCTTTCTGCCTGAAGAATACACAACAGTCCAAGTCAGATAATGTGCTTGCCTTAGTACCGCCTCCTTCCCCATAAGCTCTTTCATGTTTCTATCACTGGGTTTCCATGGAGAGACTGTTACAGAACAGTCCACTCTCATTGTCCTGGAATCAGTCATGTGACTCTGAGACTCATTGTCCAGTCCCCTGTGCTGATGCATGGCAGTTGGTGTTATCAGTGTCCACAGGTTAGGTTACAAGCTCCTTCCGTGCACATGCATGTTTCTCCCCCCTCCCCACAAGGAGAAAACTAGACAGTATTAACCTCCCTCTTATTTAGTGAGCTTGATGGGAGAATGTGACTTCATCCCTCCCCTGTTCAGGGGTTTGCCTAATCATTAGCCCTTCTTGCTTGCCTTTGTTGAACAAAAGGATGTTCTCTATGGCTTTGAGTGGCAGCTCCGACTGTCCTTGACAGCAGCCTGCTTAATAGGGGTTGGCAGTTTGAAAAATAATACGAGGAGGGTTTGTTTAAAGCTGAGATAACAGTTCATATTTTGAGATGCTCATTATTAATTCCAGTATGAAATGATTTGCACTTGTTATTAACACATTAAGACAGCCAAGGAAAAATTAGAAGGTGACTCAACAGGAGACAGTCAAATGTGGAAGAAAAAAAAAACACAGAGGGAAACTTTTTCCTAATGAGCCGAGTCCATGTTTGAGAAAGATCATCCATCTTAAAGCTTGATTGGTTGCTTGGAGGTTTTGGTGTGTATTTATTAATTAAATTTTCTAACTGATACATAAAAATGTGGAAGGTATACATAAGAACAGTACCATTGATGATTTTTTCATGTTCTAAGTAGCTGATATAGTGGGATAAACTGAATTGTCATCTTCTGAGAGATGTATTACAATGTTATGGCATTTTGAATACATAAAACTGAATAACTGTTACTTCAAAAGCATCGTAGATAGTTTAACATTTTACCAGTAAAGTAGGAGATAAACTGTGATGAGGCAGAGGCTTGTATCCTCAGCGTTGAAGGAAAACCATCTTCTATAACTTGAAAATAAGACATTTATTATCTAAGAAAAAGCATGTGTCATGCATTATGACATGTGTGTCTGTATGTGTGTATGTATTGTGCATGTATACATATATATGTGTATGTACTATGTATTTGTGCATATGTGCATTATGTGTTCATATGTCTATATTGCCTTGTATATGTGTGTCTCTGTATGTGCATCTATATGTGTAAGCTTATGTGTGTTTATGTGTTATGTGTGTATGTGTATATATCTATGCATATGTATGTGTGTTTATGCATATGTGCATACACATTTTTATGTATATGTGTGTGTACATATGTGTATTATGTATATCTATATATGTGGGTATATGTGTGTATCTGTATGTGTGTTTATGTATAAATGTATATGTATGTGTGTATGTCTGTGTAAATATATGTATGTACATATATGTATTTGTGTATCTGTATATATGTGCATATGTGTTTGTATGTCTGTATATGTATGTATGTGTATATAAATATGTTTGAATTTCTGTATATATGTGTGTTTCTATGTCAGTATATGTGTGTATGTATGACTCAGTTGAAAAGTTGTAATAACTGAAATGGTCGGTCACTATTTTCTTTTCTCTGCTACATCATCACCTTGCTTTTGACAGTGGGAAAACAGCATAGTGAACCAAGATGGCATTCCTTGTTTTTCTGTTTATTTCTCCCAATTTGAGATTGTTATAGTGTACTCACCTATAACACCTATATAGAGTTTCAAGGTGTCTGCCTTCCTGTTCTCCCGATTTCTTTGGGAATTCACATACCATGAGCTGTGTCTGAGAAAATCGCATCTAGACCAACTTTTCTCTTCATGCTACCGACAATTGAGGGGCTTGACTTGAAAGAAATTTAGTCTATAGGTCAACTGGAAAAGTGAAAAACTTGATATGAGACTGATTTTAAGGAACTTTTTCCTTCTAGTCTGGTTCATTTTTCATGTTTCTTTGAAGAAATGACTGCCGACTGTACAGTCAGTTATTTTCACATTGCCGAGATGGAGGAAGTCCAGGGTAATGTGGCGACGAGTCTATTAATAGAAGAGGAAGCATGCGAGTGAGTGGGATCTTTAGTACATTTTGTCTTAGTGTCTCTCTCTGTCTTAAAAAGCATGATTATAACACACTGTGAAAAGTCTTGTTTTAAAGAAAGCAGCTTCTGTGTAGAAAGGGGTAAGAACTGCTAGTGATTTCAGGTTTTGCACAGAGAAAAGAATGTTGTAGCACATATGAAGTCTGTGTGGTAAGTAACTTAAAATGGAGGTGAAATTTTCCTTTAAGCTGAAGCAGCCATTGAAGTTTAAGAAATTATTTTCAGTATGTTGATAAATGAAAAATTACATTCTACTGTTTTCACTCTTTTCCCCAAAGTATGCAAATAAAAGTTAATTTTTCTGTGAGAGAGACTTTTAAACCACAGGCAGATTTTTTTTCTTTACGTTTTTCTCTATAAAAGCCAATTTTGTATGGAGCAAATTATTTTAGGACTAATTGCAGTGAGTGTGGTTAGGTTGCTAGCCCTATTGAGGTTGAATTGCATCTGAACTTTCTAATCTTTCTTTTAGAATTTAATAACTGACTCAAATATTTAATAGTGGGAGCTTTTATTAAATTAAAAAGAAATCAGAATATATTTTTAGAAGAACTAACATATTTTCTTTATCAGTTTTGTCTACTTTAGGAAGAAAAGGGCAGAGTGGAGCCAATCCCCTATATACTTAAATAGACATTAATGCTATAAGCTCAGAGCGTAATTTCATTCAGTTTGTATCATTGTTCAAAAGGTTTGGGAAGCATCAAATGGCAATAATAACTATGCTTCTAGGTCTACTGAATGGCAGATCACATTGAATGTTTGAGCTTCTTCATTAGTCTTGTGCATAATTATTCTTTAAAACCACATGTGCATCTGAGGACAACCATTAGACGCTTCTTAGACCATTCTCTAGTCTTGCCTAACACATCTGTTCAATGCAGTGGCCGGTTTTAAGCTGCAGGTAAGGAAAGATGAGGGTTGAAAGTCTGAGTCCATGCATGCTGTCTTACCTAGAGGCACCTGAAAAGCATTAGCTGTTCATTTACAAGCATCCTTTGAAACAGAATGGTGAAACCTGAAAGCGTGTTATAAACCCTTTTAATTAAAATACGTTGTGCCCTCTAGTCTCTTCTCCCTGGGGTTCATTCGACCTCTTACCCCTGATTTTGTCCTGCAGGCATGCCACTTCTGGTGAGGAGAAGCAGTGACCCAGCACCGGGGCCACATGCTGATGCCCAGCCAAGCACTGCCAGCCAGAATGGCCAGAGTTTGAAACCTGTTGTTCCGGTAGGTGTCTTAGCATTCGAGTTTCTGTGAAGGATCAAAGGGCCTTGCCCATCAACTCCAAAGAGCTGAGAATTATATATAGGCCTTTTTGATAAAATGCAAAGTAGTGGCTATAAAAATAGATAGTATGGTCATGTAGTCTATGTTTATAGCAATAGCCATTACTTACATAGCACTGATTGCATGTCAAACCCTCACTTAAATTTCCACATATAAGTAAGAACAAGTGTTAATCTCCATTTTCTTGATAAAATGTGGGGCAGGGAGAGATTCGGGACACATAACTATTTGTTCAAGGACACATAGCTAGGACATGGGAGACCTAGGAACTGAACCAAGTGTTCTGATTCCAAAGACCCTGTTTGCAGCTAGCCTTTGACCTTGTTCCATGCCTGTTGTCCTCCTGCTTAAGAATGTCAAAGAATGGATTGGTGTATTTTAAGTGACTCAGCACAATACTTTGTAAGGTAGAAGGACAGTGAATGGTGAGACAGTTTAAGCTCCCACACCATGAATATATGTGGCCAGCATTGGTCTTCTAGAATTCAGCATTGAAATTGAAGAAAAATAAGCTATATAAGAAAAAAGTGCTTCTGAAACAACATATTTGTAACTACTGGTTTTTATCACTGATAGATTAAGTAAAAAATTACTTCCAGAAAAATTACTTCCATCCATCCACTTGGACTGTGGAGTTGTGTTCTTGAAATTTTCATTTGGTTTGAAGAACTTTAATGGTGCTTCATCCATCCTAATAGCCAGCAAGTTAAACTTTTGTAAATGGCCATAAATGTTATCATAAAGAACAACATCCAATAATGTAACCATACTTCTCAAACTCTCCTGAAAGCCAATCCATGTCTTATAACAAGTCTCACTTTAGAGCACTGTATGAAAGACATATATCAGGGTGACAGATGGGCTAAGATAATTCTCACAGTTCGATATAATTTTGTTTTCAGAAACCAGTGCCAAAGTTTATAAAGTATGGATGGTATGCTGCATTATTGAGTATTTACCAGTCAATTAGGATTTTGCCAATTTCTGCACTTTCTTTCCTTAAACTAGTGCCTTTAAAGCAATTTATATGCAATGTTATCTCATTATCTTGTTTAAAACTCTGTCCTCTGGATGCTAGAGATGGCTTGGTGCTTAAGAGCACCTTCTCTTTAAAATATGTATTTTAATGACTTATTATGATATAATTACATCATTTTCCCTTTCTTCCCTCCACACCTCACATATCCCTCTTGTTCTCCTTCAAATTCATGGTCTCATTTTTTAATGAATTGTTGTTCACATGCACACGCGCACACACACACACATGCACACCACTGCTCAGTCTGTATAATGCTACTTGTATGTATGTGTATGTTTTCCCAGCTAACTATTTGTGTTGGATAGCCAGTTGATGCACTCTTTTCCAGGGAAAACTATTCCTGCTGCTTTCAGCATTTTTTGGGTTGCCTGTGGTTCTTCATGCAGGCTTGAGGCCATGTGGTCTCTCTCCCAACACTTCGGCATGTCTCTAGGTGTATCCCTTGCTCAGCTCATGTGCAGGGAGTCATATTGGAGAGCACCTACCTTCCTTGCAGAGGACTCTGTAGGAAACTCCAGCTCCTGGGAATCAATGCCCTCCTTTGACCTCTGCAGTCACTTCACTCATGTGCATATATCAACACACATAATCACATACGTAAAAAGAAAAATGAAATCTTTAAAAACACCAAACATAATCACATAAGCAAAAAGAAAAATAAAATCTTTAAAAATTTCTGCTCTTTTGGGAAGTATATTTGATAGAGTATTAATAAAAGTTGAGTATATCTGATCAAATTTGATGAATACATAGACAGCCAGTGTTTGTTATTTTGTGGAGATTTTTGTTTGTCTTCATTTCATTTTAAATATGCAATGATTGAGACCAGGTTAAGTCTAAATATATTGAATTGGGAAAGGGGTATGATATAAGTATGAGAAAATTTACATAAACAAGAATAAGTATAATCTAATGCATGTTTTGTGATGTCTATATACCCTAAAATGAGTCTGTCTGATTATTGTGTTTTCACTGTTTGTATTCGGAAATCCACTCACATATATTTGTTTGTATCATGTAGACTCAGTGCTCAGAACAATTGAAATAACATAAATATTGCTTTCTCTTAGAGAAAACTCGGGCTCCCATAGTTCTAATAGCTTTATCCAAATATGACCTCAGGGAATTCTGAGTTGGATGATATAGTATTACTAGCAGAGATGCGTGTTCTAATTTCAGGGAAAAAAAATACTGCCACTCAAAGTGCTTGTACCTAAACTGTATGCAGGTTTCATGGCTTAAGTGCCTGCGCATCAGCAATAGAAGGAACACATACATTTCCTTCCTTCCAGAGTGGGTTATGTGCATGGTGATGAGTATAGCTTGAGACCCGAGACTATGGTCCCTGCCCTGGTGCAGGACTGAAGCTCAGGGGCCTCTCCTGCATTCCGCGAGCAGATGCTATGCCAAGGACATGGCAAATGCTCGCTGTGTGGGCTTCAGATTAGAAATGAAAGATCCGTGTAAGCTTAGGGGAAATTCTTAGCGTCTCTTAGCAGCTGAACAGCTTTAGTTAATAATTACCCTAACCCAGCCAGTCTCCCTGTTACCTTGTACCCATCCCTCAAATCGCTTACTTTTTATAATGTTTAGTCTACCTAACTCAGGAGACAGAGTCTTTAACTGCCCTGTCATAAAAACTGTGGACAGAGTTAGTCAGTAAAGATTCTTGAGCGGTGTCCATTTCCACTTAGAAGAAGATATCATTTTGGTGTGTGTGTCGAAAGTTTCATTAAGTACTTTTTGTTGACTCTGTGTTCAAATACGTTTGCTATCTTGGGTTTAATAAACTATATTATTATTATTTTAATCATTTTATTTTTTCTAAATGTGATTAACAGTAAACTATAAATTATATTTATGGTTCTTATTGCATTTGTATCCGGTCATGCTCCTCTAGGGAGAAGTAAAATCAGGTGTAAATTAATAAAATGATTTGTGACCCTATGAGGAAGCTCTCTGAGCTCCATGTCTTCTCTTGAGTGTCAGTATGTCCTGGCTATCGTCCTGGCTCCTGTCTGTGGAGTAGCACAGTGCACTCACTATAGAAATCCAGGTATAGATAAAAAACTTATGTGGTCCTAGATGTGTCCACAAAGTTGCTATCAGTATTTACTCAGTGATGAAAGAGTAGCTTTTCTGGATTAGCATGGGAAAAAACACTCCCATAGACTTTCATAACAAGGACCATAGGAGTTCATGAAGTGTGGGTGGCAGATTTGGGCCCTTCCAGATCTCAGCTATTCTAATGGAGGTGTCGCCTGTAGCAGCTTCATTTCTCTGATCGGATAAGCGATGGTATGGATAGAGGATTTGTGATGCTGTAGCAAGCAATGTGAAAAACACTTGCTTTCAAAGACCATGTTCCATTGCTTCTCCTCTCAATATCCAATGGGGAGGTGGAATTTCTACTTCCTTATGAGCATTCTCATGTAAGTAATTCACAGACAGCAGGACCCCAAGTGGTGATATTCAGTTATTTCCAGGAAAGGAAAGTTACTCATAACTCACAGCATAAGAATCTAGAGAATGAACACTTAGACATTTGACTATGTTGAAGCACTGCCTTTAACATCACTGCTGATGGCTGTTCCTTTTAGCTGTACTTCACTTAGGCTTGCCACGGTTAGAATGTGCTTCTCTGATGCCCAGAGGTGTGGTGTGTGGTTTGGAAAAGGTAAGAAAGCTGTGCCTGTGTGGCTGATTAAATCATTACAAATTGGTTATTTCAGATGTACCCTCATGGGCATGTTGAACTTACAAAACAGCCAAATAAGAGAATTTAGATTTGCTACAAGTTTCAAATTCTGTGTTCTGAAAACCCACCAAATTTCAGTTTTCATTATTTAAAGGACCATCAGATAAACAGCATGGAAATTTGTTTCTCCGCCTCTACTTCATAGCAGGATAGTACAGCTATTAATGTCCACCCAGCGATAGCTGTTCCTCTTCCAAGACAGTAGCCAACCACATTCTCCTGACGCCTTTGAAAGGAGAAAGAGTCCTGGGGACAGGATATTGTAGTGCGACGGTTCCTATAAGTAGCATTACCTTCCTCCCTCTGATTGCAACCTGGTGTTCTTTCTTGGCTTAAGGGCATGCCATAAAACCAAGTCCTTGAAATTGATGTTCCTGAATTTGAAATGGAACTCTAAACACATGTGATGTTTCCTCCTTAATATCCGGTTAGCTAGTATAGGTATTTTGTGTTTTAATGACTGTTTATATCTTCCATTTAATCCTTAAGGCACGTCGACCCTGCAGAGTGGCTAAATTAAAAAGTAGATTCCTGAAATATATTGTACTGTGGTTGTTCTCTGAGAGCAAATGATCATGCTCTAAATCTGTTCCTTGTTATAGTACCAGAATGGTGTGTGTGGTGAGTGTATGTGTGTGTGGTGTGAGCATGTGTGTGTGCATGAGCATTGTGTGTGGTACATACATGCTTGTGTGTGAGAGAGCGTGGTGTGTGAGCATGCGTGTGCATTGTGTGCGTGTGTGGTGTATATGTGTGTGTGCATGTGTGTGGTGTGTGTTTGTTCACACCTGGCCTTTAGAAGTTGATGTCTATATTATATACATTTTATTTTTAAAATTAAATGGTCAGTTCAGGTGTGTTGAAGTAGAAGGAAATAGATGGTTTTCAGGGGTCTAATATCTCCCTGAAGTTACATGTTCCGGTATAGGGTAGTCATGGGATTCATCATTTTCTAGAATTTAAAAGAACAAAATATTAAGATGAGAAGCCCCGCTTTTTAGAATTAAATAGCACAGGGAACCAATTCCTCACTCCTCAGTCTGATGCTGTTTAAAACATAGATAGCTTGACCTTCTCCCTACAAATGTCCATTAAGTAGCTTAGGTTATTCAATCATATTATCATTCTTCCTACGTAACAGACATAAAATCAGGATTTTAAAATGGATGTTTTTTCTTTCTTTCTTTCCTTGCTCCTAGAGCCACACCTATCTGTTTACTCGAAAGCAACACGATTGCTCGATTCTCTAAGGTTAAGATTATGGGAGAAGAATACAGGTTGGATATGGAGAATATCCTCGGAGAAATATTTCCAGTTGTCAGGAATGTTCTATTGGAAGATGATTAGAAATGCAGCCAGTCTCTGGAGATTTGGGTATTTCATCATCAGCACAGATACCGACAGTGGCGCTGTTGAGGGACAGTGAGAAGCTGCATTCTGCTTGCCTCTTGTATAAACCTGTGGATGAGAAATGACCTGTTGTATCTCTCTCCAAGCATGTCATATATATTGAAATTACAATAGATGTTCCCCCCTTATTAAACTTTCTCAAATCTTTGAACAAAATCATTGAGATATTACAATTAAACTTTAATGCCTTGTCTGTTAGGATAAAAATCAGAAGGGTTTGGTTACGAACTGTGGGCCATACAACCAAACCAGCTAACCATGATCTGCCTTTGTTAATGATTATTCTTAGTCTACACATAAAGAAAATATGAGTGAGTTTACATCAAAATACAGCTTAAGATTTAATAGACATTCTAGAGGCACAAATCTTACTTTCTATCTGTGAGATAGTACAGCTGCGTAGCTATAGAAGCTCAAGGCAGATGGCTGCTGAGGGGATCTGAAGGAAGGTGATAGCCATTGTATTTCAGCCAGGAGCATTGGATGCTGTGCAGCGGAAGAAAGGACAAATAACGTGTAATATATAATTGTATTATTTAGAGATACTGAGTCCTACAAAAGGTTTTTCTTTCTTTCTGTTTTCTTTCTTTTTTTTCCTGACACAGTGATTTAATAATAGCCCTGGCGTGTGTAACTCCAGCTGTTCACGCTGTGTGTTGATAAGACTAGAGCTTGAAGACACACTGCAGCAATGGTTTTCATATGGCTTTGTTTTAAGAGATAATGCTGCCAACCAGTATTTCATGAAGCCAACTGCTTACTAAGTTTGGCAAGTTTAGCAGCTTAATTTCTAAACCATTGTGCTTAGAGACTAAGGTTCAGGTACTGGAGAAGGAAGAGTCCCATTTATTCTACAGCAGAGATTTTTCCTGGCATTTTGCAGAGATTAATTTTTTTTTAAATGGACTAGCTAAATGTCTGTACCATGACAAGTCAAGGACCCTGGGAAATGTGACCCCTGCTCAGTCAATTACTTCAAAACAAACAAACAAAAAAACAGTAACTATCTTTTCTCATTTTACATGCCAATCCCAGTTCTCATTCCTTCCCCCTTACCCCACCCCCACCCGTCTCACCCCTATCCCATTCCCCATCCACTCCTCAGACAGGGTAAGGCTTCCTATGGGGAGTCAACAAAGTCTAGCAATTACTTTGAGGCTGAACCAAGGCTCTCCCTACTATATCTAGGCTGAACAAGGTATCTCTCCAAAGAGAATGAGTTCCAAAAAGCCAATACAAGCAGTAGGGATAAATCCTGGTCTCACTGCCAGTGGCCCTACAGTCTGCTCCAACCATACAACTGTCACCCACATTTAGAAGGCCTAGTTTGGCCCTAGGCTGGTTTCTTCTCTATAAGGGCAGAGTTGGAAGGCTTCCATTAGCTCAGGCCAGCTGTTTCATTGGGTGTCCCCATCATGGTCTTGACCTCTTTGCTCATATTCTCATGCCTCCCACTCTTTGACTGGACTTTAGGAACTCAGTCCAGTACTCTGCTGTGGATCTCTGCATCTGCTTCCATCAGTTGCTGACTACAGGTTCTATGGTGACATTTAAGATAGTCATCAATCTGACTACAGAGCAAGGCCATTTCAGGCACCCCCTCCACTACCTACCTGCTTAGGGTCTCCACTGGAGTCATCCTTGTGGATTCCTGGGAATTTCTCTAGCAGGCGCATACTTCTGCGTCACTCACTGTGGGTCTAGTTAGAACTGAAAAACAAAATGTTCTCTATTTGAAGTCTGTTTCAGAAATGAAAAAAGCGAGCTTTTTTCTTTTGCTGTTTAGTCAGAGTCCGAGCTTAATGTAAACCGAGTTTTGCTTTCATATCAAAATGTATTGAATGGTCCTTTAGGTACCCAGCCTTGTGCTGCATGCCATAAAGAAAGCTCAACACATTACTCCTCTACACAGGAAATTTAGAGTCTGGTTAAGGAGACCAAATTCAAAGCAAGTACACAGCCATATCAACTTGAGTGTGTATCAGATTGCCAGATGTTACATTTTAACCATCAACATGCATGTTTTATACACTCTACAGTTTGGCTCTCTGCTTTCTCTCCATAAACCATGTCGGGAGCGGCCATGTTTTGTTTCTCTGTTAGTTCTCATCTTTCTATTCCTACAGTGTAACTACCAGGTGGCTGGCATTTCTACATACGGCCAAAACTGCAAGCTCCTCTGTGACAAGAGCTGGTGTTTTCTTATTTGTGTCCCCAGGCGTAGTGCCCGGCACATGGTAGATTATGAATGTATGAGGCTTAAAATTTTATTTCTGAGATGGAAAGGGAAATCAATTCAACAACTTTTAAGCCGTTTTAGCTCATATTTGAATATATTTTAAGTGTATTGGATGTGTGCATATGTCTGTATATGCATTTATACATACACACANTATATATATATATACATATGTATGTGAATTAACTGGATGAGAAGAACCCTTGTTTAACACAATATTCTCTCCCCAAAATAGTTTTAACTGAGGATCTCCTGCCTCAGGACAGCCTATTTCTTGTTACCCTGTGCTATGAAATCAAGAGATATGTTTAAGCACAACTTCTCTGCTATATAGTAAAATGTCACCTGGTGGCTGAGGACAGCAGTTTGGATTCTCAGACTTATTTAATTTTAGAATTTTAACAATGAGTTGATTCAGAGAATTAGTTGAAATTATGGAGAGAACAAGCCACTATTATTCTGCATATTAATTACTATAGAGGCTAATTATAGAGGTAAACCATGAAGAAAAACAGAATAGAAATTAATACTAAGGGGGGCTGGAGAGATGGCTCAATGGTTAAAAGCATTGCCTGCTCTTTCAAAAGTCCTGAGTTCAATTCCCAGCAACCACATGGT